>WAAG01039557.1:70557-85313 GCA_013390105.1 Tichodroma muraria | reverse complement strand
CCGGGCGGAGCCGTGCCAGTCCCGTTCAGGCGGAGCCGAGTCAGTCCCATCCCGGGCGGAGCCGTGCCAGTCCCGTTCAGGCGGAGCCGAGTCAGTCCCATCCCGGGCGGAGCCGTGTCAGTCCCGTTCCGGCGGAGCCGTGTCAGTCCCATCCCGGGCGGGGCCGTGTCAGTCCCGTTCCGGCGGAGCCTCCGCCCCTCCATGGCCGCCATGGCCGCTCCGCCGCCCGCCGAGTCCCCGGTGCCCCCCGGGCGGCGCCGCCCGTCGCTGCTCGCCGTGGAGCCGCTGCTGTTCCTGAGCACCGTGTCGCTGGGGCTGCAGGGCCCGCTGGCCACCCAGTACCTGTGGGACCGGCTGGGAGCCGAGCACGGCTACAGCGACCGCAACAGCACCGACTCCGCCGGCTGCGGGAACGGCAACGCTACCGCCGACCCCCTGCGGCAGGTGGGGCACCGGGGGAAGCGGGGGTCCGAGGGGACGGGAGAGCCCCGAGGGGCAGCGGGGGAGAGGGGAGCTCTGGTGTAGATGAAGGACTCACAGGGAGAGTCCGGGGAAGAGGGGAGGCATGGGATAAAGGGGGACCCCGGGGGGAAAAGGGAGTCCGTGGGATTGGGGAGCCACGGAGGGAGTGGGAAGCTCACGGTGAACAGGAGGTCCCAGGGGAGAGGGAAGCTCTGGGGAAGCAGAGGGAGAGAGGTGCCCCGGGGGAACAGGGAGCTCCGAGGGGAACAGGGAGCTTGAGAGGAGCTGGGAGTCCCTGGAAGCAGGGAGTCAGGAGGGAACGTGAAGCCGCAAAGGCAGTAGGGAGCCTGGAGGGAAAGGGGAGCTTAATGGAAACAGGGAGCCCCAGGAGGAGCGGGGAGCCCAGTGTGGCACTGGGTGCTGGTGGAGCTCCTCAGCTGCCTGTTTCTCCTGCAGGAGGTGGAGGCCCTGGTATCCCACTGGAACCTCTACATCAACCTGGGAGGCTTCTTCGTCGGCCTGTTCTCCGTGACTCTCTTCGGCCCATGGAGCGACAGCGTGGGCCGGCGCCCGGCGCTCATCCTGCCGGCCGCGGGCATGGCCCTGCAGACAGCCATCTACCTGCTGGTCATGTACCTGGAGCTGCACGTCGCCTTCTTCCTCCTGGGACGCATCTTGAGCGGCCTCACGGGCGACTACAACCTGATCCTGGCCAGCTGCTTCTCCTACGTGGCCGACACCAGCGAGCGGCGCGCGCGGACGTTCCGGGTGGCCGTCCTCGAGGCGTGCCTGGGCACCGCGGGCATGGTGGCCAGCATCGGCGGCGGCCAGTGGCGCAAGGCCCAGGGCTACATCAACCCCTTCTGGCTGGCCTTTGCTGCCAGCCTTGCTGCCACTCTCTACGCCGCTTTCTTCCTCCGGGAGTCGGTGAAGCAGAAGAAAGCGGCCAAGCTGTTCACGCTCGGCCACTACAAGGCTGTGTACAGGCTGTACATGGCCCCGGAACACCCGAGCTCCAGGTGGAAGCTGGCTCTGTACTCCCTGGCTTTCTTTGTGATTGTCACGGTGCATTTTGGAGCCAAGGACCTCTATGTTTTGTATGAGCTCGGCTTCCCTCTCTGCTGGGCTTCCGACCTCATCGGGTACGGCTCGGCCGCCAGCTACCTGGCTTACCTGAGCAGCCTGGCGGGGCTGAGGCTGCTGCAGCTCTGCCTTGAGGACACCTGGGTGGCAGAGATGGGATTGATCTCCAACATTGCTGGGCTGGTGGTGATGTCCCTTGCTACCACAACGCCGCTGATGTTTACAGGTGATGCTGGAGGCTTAAATCGCTGTTTCTCAGGCTTTCAGCGAGTTGATGCTGGTAGCGTGCTTCACGGGGAGTTCAGGCATGTGAGGGAGTTCTGCCTCGTGCACCAGCAAAACTGTGGCTTGCTAAGGGCGGTGTTGGCCAAACACTGAAGTTGGAAATGCATCCATGTAGTTCCTAGAGTATTAGGCTTCCCAGAATTGTGTTACACTGCAGACACGGACTGAAGTGCCTTATGAGATCCAGGAGGGTGAATTGTGTCTAAATATAGCAGGGAGACACTGCCAGCAGCTGCAGATTTCTGGGGCTGACTTGGGAGACTTTATTTTTCAGTTGAGCTTTCCCTAATGTGCTGTGTTTTACAGGTTACGGAATTCTGTTCCTTTCCATGGCAGCCACTCCAGTCATCAGATCCAAGCTCTCCAAACTGGTCAGTGCGACAGAACAGGGTAAGGAATTAACCACTGTGCTTAAGCCAGATCCTAAACCACACTTTTCTTGAAATACTGAAACCAGACTCTGGGGAGGTTAGGAGTTCCCTGGCTCCTCATGTGCCCCTGCATTGACTCTCAGGCCCAGGGCAACTTTTTTTTTTCCCCCAAGTAATTGTCATTCTTTGATACAGGCTTGCTGCATTTCTAAGATGAGAACAAAGGAAGAAAAGCAGGAATAGTTCATTTATCCTTACATTCATTTCCAAAAGGTATACAAGGAGCAAGAGTTAAAATGGATTATATAACGAGGAGAAAAGAGTCATTCTCCTGACCATGATTTTCCTCTGTAGATCAGTAACAGTGGGAAGAACCAAGTATTGTTGGAGGGTTGTATTATTGACCACGGTGAAAGATCATGGATAACCCGTAGGAGGAGCATGTTTGCCTTTTGTCCAGTTATGTGTTTGGAGGCCTTGCACTTGCTGTGAAACACAGCATAGGAATGTCTCCGAGGCAGGCAGGGGGAGGAGGGAATCCAGATGGCAACGATCAAGAGGTAATTTTGCACAACTCAGGTTTCTTATTTTAGAACAGCGATGGCGCATACGGAGGCTTTATGGAGCTAAATCTTCTGCTGTACTTAATGTTTAACAAGTGATAAGAGGTGCTTGGCAATAAACAGATCTATAGAGCCCTGGCCTGGAGCATTTGCAATCCAGCTGATGGATAATCTCCTGATACAAATCCTGCAGGTTGGTGAGGTGGTCCTGGCCACAGGCTGGATGTGCCAGGCCAGTCCTGTCCCACCTTCCCACACTTGATATTCACACACCTTTCTGATGGCAAGTGAAAACCCTTGGGAAGATTGTCAGAATCCTCTGAGGGTGATGTTGTTTACAGGCAATAACCACCTGCCTATCTCACCATTAACTTCTTATCTCTCTTTTCCAGGTGCTCTCTTTGCTTCTGTTGCCTGTGTGGAAGGGCTGTGCTCGCTCGTGGCTACAGGAGTGTTCAACTCTCTCTACCCTGCCACCTTGCACTTCATGAGGGGATTCCCATTTCTCTTTGGGGCTATACTCCTCCTTATTCCAGCAGTTATCCTTGGGTAATTTACCTCAGATGTCTAAACTTTGCCTTGCAGTATCATGTGGAAAATACTATGTACTCTTAGGATAGAGGCTGGCAGTTTTTAAGGCATGTATTTTCAGTTATGGTTGTGAGGGGGTGTCTGATACTCCAGTAAAAAGAGGTGCAGGTCATTTCTTTTGGAATCTGAATCCTAGGGATAAACCTGCAGCCTGAGTAATGTAGCTGCCAATATTCAAAGTGCTTCAAAGTCTCACTTCAGCCTCAATGGAATCCAAAATCTGGAACTGAATTTGAAAGTTTTTCATGGAAGAGATGGAGCTCTCTCAGCAATCTCTCTTCCTGTAATTTCTTTAGTAATTAAAGAAGAAGTTTTGTTGTGATAGAAAACAAATCGCCTGGTAGGTTCTGGGAGAGGGAATGCATTGGGATTTGCACAAGTGCAGCAGCTCCTGGCAGGGTCATTTTGTTTTGTTCCTCTGAGGCTTTTAAGACTCACGCAATTCAGCAACATCCCCATGTGCCTTTGAAAGCTGAAACTGTTCGTTGTTTTCTAGGTGGATACAAATCTGGGATTCAAAACATGACTACAACCACTTCCAAGATGCTTCCCTGTCCCCTACAAAAGACTGAATTTAACAACAAGGAATTGGCCAGCACGGCAGTGTGCACCTGAAGATTGCACTTTATTCTTCCGTCAAAGGACAGATCGGTGTGGGAGGGACACCCTGCTTGTCCTTACTAACTTTTAAATGCCAAATAGTTGGAAATCACAGGAGGAACTTGATTTGGAGCTGTGAATGCCTCCTCAATGTTGTATTGGCTAATCTGTCAGGGAAAATCCAAGAGACCCAAAAGCCAATCAAGCTCTCGTGGGCCTTTTGCAAGGCTGGTTCGTGGTTTGGGGTTTGGTGGGGCCAGAAGGCTCTGCCATGCTTTTAGTGGGGAGAGAGGAATGAGTTCTGGCTTAATTGCAAAACATTTTCCCCTCAGAGCGTTCCAGTGTGCAGCAGATGAGCTGTTGGTGTGGGTGAGGCACAGGCTGAAGAAGAGGCTTCAGTGTCGTGCTGGGGGAGAAAGATCTGTGCACCAGATCATCACATTGCCAGTAAAAACCCAGCAAATGTCACATGCCAGACCACAAAAATCCTTATGGAGAGGGGTAGTTTAGCACAGGAGTGCTATTGCTGTCCTTACTGACTGAAGCAGCTTTAGTTTTGCAAGTCAGAGGCGTCCTAAGGAGAGGATCTAGTTCATGAAGTGTTGGTAGGAATGCCATTGGGATGTCCTGCCTGTCTGCAGCTGAGCCCAGGATCTCAGAGGTGGTTTTGAGAGGTAACAGGTCATCTGAGAATACTGCAGTGCCAGTAGAATCAATACTGGGTTGAGAGGGACCCACGAGGATCCTTGAAGCAACTCCTGTAGGTGCCTTAATTGACAGTTGCCAAAAACTGTGAAGTTAAGGAGAAAATTGTCACAATTGTTTCCCCCTTATACTGTAAAGCTGAGCCCCAGTTTGATAAGTGTGCCCCAGTCATGTGAAATCACTGCTGTGCTTATCCAGAGGCCTTCCTCAGCAAGCTGTGTGTCTTTAGAATTAATCTTTTCTGTTGTATGTGGCATAATCTTGTGTGAATGACCTCAGTTCTGCTGCCTGTTCTGGTGTCTGTTGATGCCAGCAAGCAAACCCCATGTCCATGGTGCTTATAATTGTTCTTTCCAGAGCATTACCTGTGTTGCTGCAATCCTTATTTTTTTCTTCAACGTGCCATAAACCAGCAGTTCTGTGTACACTGCACTGCACACGCTGTTCAGGTACATGCAGTAATGACTTTACTGTTACTTTCAGAATGAATAAAACCTCCATGCTCTTTTATGGTTCATAAAACTCTGGGTGTCTTGTGCAGCTGTTGATATCATTTGTCCTTGACTCGTTTGGGGCTTCTCTCCATTATTTTCATTCTCAGTCCTTTATTGAAGACTGCACTGAAGAAGGAGCAGCAGGAATTTATCTGTCTCGTGGAGAATGAGTGTGTGAGAGTGAAAGGTCAGGAAAAATGCAGGTTTGGGACTTGCAAGCAGCCAAAACTTGTTTTTCCTGACCACCAGAGTAAAGCTTGCAGGAGAGCTTGGTCTGAAACCTGTCCCTCAGCATGCAGGAAATGTGAAATGCTTGTACCCACCTTCGTCCCTGTCCGTTGGGAGTTTGTGGTAAAAGCAGGAGAACTGGGGAGCAGAGAAGCAGGGAGGCTTTGAGAACTTGGTGTTATGCCACTTGCTCCAAGCAGTTATGCCAGGGAGCATAGAAGTTACAGGTCTGATTGCTGGGCTAAGCCTGGAATTGTCCTCCCCAAGGAACGGGGCATGCTGTGAATGTTGCAGTGGATGTTTGTGCCTGAACTGATTGTAAAGTCCTCTCCACTCCGTGGGTGCCAGTTCAAGTAGCTGCTCAGTGTTGTGCAGTGAGGTGAAACCTGGCTCTGCATGGGGAGAGATCCAATGGTAGCTATTATCCCTTATTAAAAAAATGAAACCAAAGTTTTTCTAGGCCATCCTCCAGGAGTTGCAACAGTGGAGCCGTGGCTGGTGAAAGCAGGCAGAGTCCCTGGGGGTGCAGTGCATCAGCCCATGCAAAGGTGAGTGGGAAGTGAGGGGTTCCTGCAGGGAATGGTGCTTGGGAATGTCAGTTCTGCTTCACGGTGGCAAGGGAAAACAAGTGTGCAAAGCCTGCAGGGAGAGAAGCACGTGATACAGACAAAGAGGTGGGGATTTAGAATAAAAACCAGATTTATTAATGATGCCTGATTGAATAACTCCAAACACTTTTGACATGGCAGAGGAAAGGAATGAGGGAGGGTGCAGACAGAGGAATTAATTTCCTTGGGATTGCTCCAGTTGGAAGGGGCTGGGTATGGATTGTTTTGCCAGAAGCAGGGCAGGTTCATTTAGGTGAAGATAATGATGGGGAAACAGGAGGAGTCACAGTCTGAGCAGCTGGAGCAGGAGATGGGATCTCGTTTCAGGTGAGACACCTGAGCTGTGGAGAGCAAGTAAATCTCCACATTGAATGCTGGGTGAGGAGGCTGATTGCTACAGAGCTCCTGGGAAACAAGACACAATCATCTTACCAGGTATTATTGCAGGGAGAAAAATCCTTAGGACTGTTTGTGTGGGACTCCTTCAGTGTCCATGGAGGCCCTGACATTCAGTTACTGAAGGCTTTTCCCTGAAGCAGCTCACAAGAGGCTTTTATCCTTTGGCAGATTCACCTTTGGGCTCATCTGCTGGCCTCTTGTTATTTAATCTGGAGATTAGATGGATTCTAATTCTGATGAACACTGGGCAGATATGGCTATTAACCTTTCACTGGAGAGCAAAGATGCCATTAACTGTGAGCTGATAAGAACTATCCTTAAAGCACTGGAATTAACTTTTTTTTTTTTTCCCCCCTGAAAAGTTCGTGGATCCAAGCCAAAAGAAATAAGTGTTTGTGTTCTGACGGTTAAAGCAGGGCTTCAGGGAGAGCCAGGAGGAGGACAAGGTGGCTGAGACTCCTTGTTACCTCCTGAAAGGGTTGAGTTCTTCTCGAGCAGGGATAGGAAGAGGAGCCTGCTGCTTCTTCAAGGTGATTCAGCAGCCTGGAACATGGAATGCAGGGATTTGTTTCAGGAGGCCCATGGTTGCTCACCAGCAGTGTTGGCAGCAGGCACTGATGGTCCTGCTCCCAGCTGGAGCATCCTTTGCCAGCCCTTGGCATCAACTCCACTTTTTCTTGATATTTTAAGGTGAGGAGCTGCAAAAAGCCCTGGTGGGTGTTGAGGAGAGGTCGATAGGAAGAAACAAGTGCTGCTTGGAATTGCATCCAGCAGTGAATAGGGATAACCCCAAGGAGCTCAGCCAGGGTTGTGGGGATGTAGTGGTCAGCAGAGAGATTCAGCTGGTGCTCCCGCTGAAGGCACAGATCACGGGAGTTCTGCTGTGGAGCAGGATAAAATACAGCCACAGTGTAGAATAACTCCACAAGCACAGCAATTAGCATCTTCCCTGCATGGATATAAGTTTTCCAGGGTCACAATCCAGCCTCCAGTGCCTTGAAAATACAGACCTGATAAAGTGGTGAAGCTGAGACTTCAGATGGAGGGAAGGAGGGTATTTTAAAAGCACTTTTTGCAGAGATCCTGCAGAAACTTCACGTGGTCTAACCCCAAATTTCCACTGCCAGAGTTAAGAGCACACAGTGGTTTTGCAGCACTGGGAGGTGGAAGTCTTTCAAGGAGGGAAGGAGCTCTTGTGATAAAGGGACATTGCTGGGAAAGATAAAGCACTTCAGAAGGCCCCTGTGGGTTATCTTTGCCAAACACAAAGATTTTGCTAGGGCTTAGTTTTTATTTGCCCTTTCCTGCTCTCAGTTTCTGATCACAAGGATATTCCTGGGGCACACGGCAGAGCCACACATTCCTCTCAGTAACTCTTCTCCCCCTTGTGTCCTCTTACGATGGATTCTCAACACTTCTCCAGTTTTCAGTCCTCCAAAGATTCTTCCTCTTCGGGCGTTTTTCTGGGGGAAGCTGCAGCTGCCTGTGGGGATCTGGATGGTGCCAGTCTCCCTCACACCCCGTACATGTCCTGCTACTCCACAGGAGGACGTGGAAGACACAAAATACATCCCAGAGGCCAGCCTGGCTTGGCTCCCCAGGCGCTGTGGGAGTGAGTGCTGGCCTTTGGGGGCCAGGGGCTTGTATCCGGAGGGTGAGGAGGGAGTGAGAGCCACAGGTTTTCTCTCAAAGATGGGAAAAAGGAGGGATAAATTTGGACCCACACAAAGAGGGGTCACCTGGGAGTCTCTGAGGCTGCTGTCCTGGTTCTAGCTCTGCCCCAGGGAGTGCAAACAGTCCAGCCCGTTCTCCGACCCAGCTGAGGAGTCCCGGGAGGAGCGGCCCTGGAGAAAGCGGATGATTTTGTCAATCGTGGCCTCCTGGTACTCGTGGGACCACCTGAATTAGAGGGGAAAAATGTGATGTTTACTTTTTCTGTTGTGTGTGGGGTGCCACAAGATAGCTCAGTTCGTTTGGGCCAGGAGCCAGAGATCTCTTTCCTCCACCCCAGCTCTCTGGGAGCTCCCCTTTCCCCATGGATTCTGCAGAACGCCCTGCCAGGCTGGGATGCACAAAGGGAAANGGGGGGGGGGGGAAGAAACCCAGGTGAGCTGTAAAACCTGACAGCATCACTCCTGCCTGAGGATGGGTGTCCTCCCGGCAGTGACCCCTCTGTCACCCAGAGGACTCCCAGCACAGCACCAGCAGCAGGGATGTGGTGGGAACCTTTGCTCCCTGCATGCTCTGGAGCACCTGGAGTGACTCAGTGTCCCTTTGACCTGTTCTGCTTCCCTCATCTGTTTGTCCCAATGTCCTTGGGCTCTTTGCTACTCGTTATGCAAGTTGTTCTCCACAGGTGTTAAAGAACCCCAAGGCACAGGTGGCTTTTACTTACATGATACCATTAAATTTCAGGACAGCCCTCATGTCCTTGGGAAGCGTTTCTGGGTCCGGCCACTCAAAATGGTCAGTAACAGGTACAATGTTCTTTCCAGAGTTCAGGGCTGTCACAATCTCCTGCAGGAACAGAACATGCAGGTGCTCATGGCCTTTATCAGCCCCCCCACCAACTCCCTCTCACTCCAATGTCCACACAGCTCCCACCTGGTGGCATCTCTTACCTTGTGTACCCAGTCCTTGCACTCGGGGTCCTCCATGCATTTATCCAGCGCGTTTGGTGAGAGGACCAGCACAAAATTCCGGGCGCTCAGGACACTCTGGATCAGCTTATCTTCAAACTTCCCTGCCTCCAGCTTCTCCACATCAATGAACACGCTGAAGCCGTGGAGCTGCAGGTGGACCTTCAGCAGGCTGGTGGCAATAGGGGACAGCACCATGAGGAGAGGTTTCATTTGCTGCCTCACCACATTGGCTGAGACACGGTGAGACAGAAGAGCAGGGAATGAGCTGCCAGCTCCAGCCCAGCTGTCTGGGCACATGCAGAGAACCCGAGGAGCTGACATTGACTCCCTGCTGTGATCCCCTACAGCCCTAGGAGCTGGAGGAAAGGGACAGTCAGTGCCAAAGTGGCAGTGACAGGACTGGGAATTGGCCAATTCAATTGTGCAGGTTATCACATGGGCTGTCCCCATTTGCTCTGCAGCTTTTGGCAGCCTCTCCCTCCTCCCCATTCCACACTTTTCCCACAACTGACCGCCCACCTTCCCTCTGGGCTCCACTGTTTCCTGCAGGACTCACCTGGCCAGCTGCGAGCCGGTGCTCCTGCGGTAGCTGATGAACACGTCGGTCCCGTTGGACGTGGTTTGCAGCGTGATGGGGGAGTGAAGCGTTTCTAGGCGGCGCAAAACAACCACCAGAAGTTAAAACCCACCCAGCAGCTCATCCCAAACACCCCTCAGCCCCCTCCCCTCCCCCTGGGAGCCGCACCCCTGGCCGCGGTGAGGATGCGGACGCGGTGGAAGCCGGTGTGGATGTGACAGTCCTCCTGCAGCTGCTGCTCCGTCACCCGGTGCAGGAAGTTGCGGTCGATGCCGCAGGTGAGCAGGTTGTAGGTGTACTGCCGGAATTTGGGGTCGATGCCCCCCAGCCAGTCGGCCAGGTTGCTGCGGTCACAGGTGGAGTAGTTGGCGAAGGTCTTGAGCTCCGTCAGCTCCCGGAAAAACCTGGTGGAGGGACAAACAGAGCATCAGGCAGCACTTGGAGGTGTGTGGTACCGCTCCTTTCACCTGCTCAGGAGGGAGTGTAGCTCCGTGCCAGGGGGAAGGATGAGCTCCAGGAACAGGAAACAGGAGCAGCTGCTTGGGAGCGCTGGTCCTCAGGACACCGAGGTGCGAGGAGCTCAGCTAAGGGTAAGTTCCCATCTTTCTGGGTAACTTGCATGATCCCATCTGCCCTGTGCCATACGTGGTCCTCCCCCCACCCACACCTCTGCTGTGCAGTGGTCCCATTACAGAAATCTCTCTGGGACTGAAAAAAGTGCAATGAAAAAGCCCCGGCAGTCCAGGTTTTGCATTTGGAGGATCTCCATTCCTGTTTTTGCAAGAAGGGAAAAGCAGAGACCTTGTCGCTGGCTCTGCCACTGTGGTGATGGCCTTGAGGGAGTCCAGTGTGCCCTGGTGGTGGTCCTACCTTTTCCGAGTGATGCTGGAGTCCATCCCCAAATCCTTCTGCAGCTCCTGCTCTGTCAGCCTCAGTAGAATGTCCCCATCCACCTGGTGATCCTGCCAAGAGAAATCCAGACTGGAAAGGTCCCAGGAAAAGCTGAGTGAAATGCTTACACCTCTGCTGAAAAATGGGGCAGAAGTGTCCACCCATGTGTCCCTCCCCCAGCACAAAGCCCTACCAGGAATCTCTGGCAGTATTTGTTGAATCCGATCTGCTGCAGCCACGTCTGCACCTCACAGGACTTCCAGTTGGGAACGGCGGGCAGGATGCGCCGTGGAACCTCCTCCCCTATCATGCGCAGCACCTTTTTGGCCAGGGAGGAGGTGGTACTGCTGGTGGAGTAGCACACAATCCTCTTCAGGCTCTGCGTAGCCCCGATCTCACTGAAAATCTGGGGACACAAAGGGAGGAGACGTCATTTTGCTTCCCCTCATCCTCTTCCCAACAAGCTGTGCCGGGCCGGACGAGAACCAAGGCGTTTGGTGAGCAAAAGACACCCAAGATGCAGCTGTGGCACCCCTTCCTTTCATCATCACCTTCCTCCAGGCCAACCTACCCTTTACCTGTGTTTTCTTCTGCCTGGCTTTGATGGCGGCCTCCGTGCAGAGGTAGAAGGCGGCGATGCACTGGGCTTCCAGCCGGGAGCTGTCCAGCAGGGGCACGAGGCGCTGCAGGTCCTGCGCCGTCCTCCCCTGGACGTTGTCGCTGCTGCCCAGCATCTCGCGGGCAAAGCGCTCGGGGTCCAGCGAGGCGATGAAGGGCTCCACCAGGGCCAGCGTCCCCGAGCGCTCCACCTCCTTCTCGATTTCCTTGTTGGTGGCCAGCACCGTGACGGCCAGGCAGGCGTGCAGCCGGATCAGCTCGTCGTCTTTGGAGAAGGCCAGCGGGAAAAGCCACTCCGCCGCCTTCTTCTCGATCATCAGGCGCTGGTTGGCCTGGCCCCCGTACATGGCGCAGTTGGCCAGGGCCATGGCGCAGTGGCGCAGCACGGCGGGGTCCGTCCAGCGGCACCAGTACAGGATGGCGTCCAGGCCTCCGTCGGAGATGAGCTGGAAGCAGGTCTCCTCCGTGTGTTTGAACATGTGCTCCAGGATCCCAGCGACGCTCTGAGCCAGCCGGGGGACATCGCGCTCCTTGGCTAAGTTCAGGATCACACCCAGACCGATCCGAGCGATCCGGTCCCTGTGGGAAGGAGAGGCAGGTGAGGGGCAGATGGAGGTGCAAGGAGTGAGGACAGTTACTGGTGTGGCCCATGCCTTGGTGACATTTATCGCAGGACAGACAGATGTTTCCCTGTAGGACACAGCTGCCAGATATGCAACGCAGCAAGATGCAACAGGCTGGTGTTGGAGGAACCTGTCTGGGTCCGATGGAAGAATTTGTGATGGAGTGCGTAGCCCAGGAACCCCTCGCTGGATGCTCTCATGCTCGAGGTAGGATCTTCATAGCAATTAACAGGCAGGGTAGGTTAATGCCAGGCTGGATATGGACCTGCTGGGCCAGCATTGCTGTGGTGTGGAGCTGTTTTGTGTTTGGGAGTGAAACTTGCTTGTCGCCTAAGCAGTGCTGTCAGTGCTGTCAGGACAGGGCTTTCACACCTGGATGAGCAGCCAAGCAGCTCTGTCCACAAGCGGGACACAGGGGTCTGTCTATCCTGGATGGCTGCTGGAGGGAAGCTCTTCATCTCCTCACCCTGCACTCTTCCAGAAGAGGACAGCAAGAGCCTGGGGTAAGGGCCACCAGCTGCTGCTTGGCCATGGCTGATCTTGGGAGGCCTATGCTTAAAATGACACCTGGGTGGGGTTGTGTCTTGAAAATGCAGTGAGGAAGGGGAAAATCAGGGTCATAGAATGATTTGGGTTGGAAGGGACCTGAGAACTCATCCAGTTCCAAGCCCCTGCCACAGGCAGGGACACCTTCCACCAGACCAGGTTGCTCCAAGCCCCCTCCAGCCTGGCCTTGGACACTTCCAGGGATGGGGCAGCCACAGCTTCTCTGGGCAACCTGTGGCGGGGCCTCACCACCCTCTGAGATGCACTCTTGGCTGTGCTCCCATGAGCTTTCCTGGGGTGAGTGGCAGCTCCATTCCTGCCCTCAGCAGTGGCCATTTGGTGCCACGATGGAGCTGCTGTGCTCGTGAGGCAGCACTGGCACAGGTGCCCCATGCCCTGCTGCTCATGAGGGCAGTGGCACGCTCGGTCCCCAGCGGTGGTGGGGTGATGGCACGCCAGCCTCTGTGCTGGCAGGCAGGAAGAGCGTTTCTGGGAAGCCTGTGACCCACAGGGCTCTCACTGACCTTGGGGTGGGTTTGACAGGAAATGTTGTGGAGAGCCCTGGGGAAAAAAAAAAAAAGCCCTCAGCCTGGGTCTGGCTCTAAGCCCGGACTCAGCCATGGAGTTGGATGACAAACACGGCCCCAACAGGTCCCTGACTCCCTGCAGCTGCAGATGGAGCCAGGACCTGTCCAGTTCCCAGCTAAACACCTCTGCTGCTGTGCACAGACTGGGAGACTTCTGTAAGTGAGAGGCTTGGACCCAAAGGTGAACCCCACACCTCCCTGCCATCACTCAGAAGTTGTGGGAAAATTAAAAGAAAGTTGAGGGGCTGGAATCCCATGGCTGCTCCAAGATCCTGGCCCATAAACTGCTCCTGGAGCAGAAACAACAACTCCAGCAAATGCTTTGTCTCGCTAAGAAGCTGAGTGCTGAATGCTGACCGTGCCAGTGATGCTTCCTGGGATTAAATTCCACCCTAATGGGCTTTCCTGATTTAGCTGCTGTTTATTTTTGCCTGCCAGTGCATGAAGTGAGGCCCAGGCTGTGAGTCCAGCAAGAGACATCCCCCGGAAAGCCAGAGTAACTTTGGCCAGGCTCCCTCCACGTACTTCCCAGAGCCCTGGCTGGAGCTGGCTGGGTTGGGGTGCTCTGAGGGAGAGCAGAGCTGGCAGAGTGCATCTGGGGTGTTGGAAGGGTGAGCTGCGTGTGGGTGCTGTGATTTAGATGTGTCAGGTGCCAGGTGTGCACATGCACCTTTGTACACACACACACACTCAGGCACGCACTCCCACCCCGCCGTGCCCATGCTCTGACAGAGACATCCCAGCACCTCTCACCTGTCCTGGGCAGCAGCACACGCATCTGAACTAGGGGCTGAGGGCTGCTGACCAGCTGACCCCTCCTTATGGCTTCATTCCAGCCCTGGTCAGCAGCAGGAAGGCTCTGGGAAGTGGCTTTGTCCTCCTCCTCCTGCTGCAGTTATGGCTAAAGGGGAATCACGTCTTGTGCCTTGGGTCAGATGCTCTGAGCCAGTCAAACTGACTCAGCTCAACCTGGCTGAGGGGGGTCAGGAGGACACCCCAGTCCTCACCAGCACCCCTGGGCTGGGCTGGTCCTCCTCCCTCCAGCTGTGGGGGAAGGGGGCAGCTCATGGTCATTGCCTGGACACAAGTCAGGGACCCCGTGCACAAGCACTGGGTGTGGGGGATGTGATGGGGATCCGAGGGGGGTTTGTGCAATTGGGAGCACCCACAGCAGGGAAATTTGGGAGGGAGGGGCGGAATGGGTGAAGGTAGGTCAAGGCCAGGTTGGATGGAGCTTGGAGCAACCTGGTCTATGGAAGGTCCATGGCAGGGGGTTGAGATGAGGTCTTTAAGGTGCCTTTGAACCCAAACCCTTCTGGGAGCTGGCAGTGCCCGGGTGGTGGGGAGGGCTGTGCCTGGCAGGGTGAGGGGCTCTTCGCAGACTCACCTATTTTCCGCCACCAGGATCTGCTCCAGGAGTTTTCCTGCCTGGCACTTGGTCTCCAGCTCGGCGGTGTAGAGCAGGTTGAGCAGCAGGTCCAGGCCCCCCTCGAGGCGGATCACATCGCACAGCACCTTGGCCACGTCCCTCCCCACGGCGGGCATCCCCCAGGCCTCCTCCACCAGCCGGAACACCTCGGAGAGAGCCGCCCGCAGCCCCTCGGGGGTGGCCGCCCGGGTGGCGTGGGCGATGGCCCGGCGGAGGACGGGCAGGACCCGCTCCAGCGCCTCCCGGACCTCGGTGCCCACCCCGGGGGAGACCCCGCCGTGCTCCCGGGCGCTGCCCCCGCCCGCCCAGCCGCCCGCCCGGCTCACACACTCGGGCACGGCCAGCCGCTCCGCGCTCGCCATGGCCAGGGACCGGCCCAGGGTGTGCAGCGACAGGAGCAGGGCGAGCATCGGCGGCTGCTACCGCAGCATGCCCCCGCAGCGCCCCCGCAGCG
>WAAG01039557.1:58944-70548 GCA_013390105.1 Tichodroma muraria | reverse complement strand
GGCAGCGCCCCCGCAGCGACCCCCCGCTCCTGCGGGGACGCGGGTGGCCGGCTGGGGGGCACGGGAGGGGGGATGCGTCCCGCTCCCCCCTCTGCCCTGTCGGGATGCGGAGCTGGAAGCGGAGCGGGATCCGCCTTCCCTGAGCCGGGCTCAGCATCCCGATCCCCGGGGCTGATGTCACCGGGCGCAGGCGCCGCCTCTCCGAGGAGGGGCTCGATCCCGGCAGCTGCAGCCCCCTCCCGCTGCAGATCCCCCCAGAGCCCCCCTGCCACCAGCCCCGGAAGGATTTAACAGAAGCATGGATGTGGCGCTTGGGGACATGGTTCAGTGGTGGGCTTGGCAGTGCCGGGCTGGAGTCGGTCTTGGAGGGCTTTTCCAACCTAAATTTTATGATTCTGTGATTGTGGCCTTTCAGTGCTTACATAGGGCTCATAAAAAAATAGGGGAAATGACTTTTTACACGAATAGATATAGATAGGACAAGGGGGAACGGTTTTAAAATAAAAGATGAGAGATTTAGATTAGACACTAGGAGAAAATTTTTACTTGTGAAGTGCTTGCTCAGGGAAGCTGTGAATGTCCCAGCCTTGAAAGTGTCCAAGGCCAGGTTAACGGGGCTTGGAGCAACCTGGTCTAGTGGAACGTGACAGGATTTGGAACAAGACAGTCTTTCATTTTCAACCCAAACCATTCCATTCCACAGCCCTCCCTGTCCAGCCTGAGCTGGGGCTTGTCCTGCTGTCCCCATGGCCCACATCCCCCCATCGTGCCCGAGGTGCTGCTGCGGTGCCACTTCCACGGCAGGCAAGGAACCCCACGCTGATTTTGCGGGACATCTCTCCAGGATCCTCTGTGACCAGCGAGGGGGGCACAGGGTGGAGGTAAAGGGGGCCAGGCACCGTGGTGGTCCCTGTGAGGCTTTGACCACCCTGGCACAGTGCTTTGAACCCGTTTGGTATCTGCAGGGAGCAAATACCCATTGCTTGGTGGAAATTCAGAGCAGCTCTTCTGGGTGGGCTCGGGATTTGCATGACAAAGGAAAGAGCAGAGGCAGCCTGGGCCTCTTTTGTTTTCTTTTTTCCAGGCCAGACGTGCTCAGGGCAGAAATGCTTAAATGCTTTGGGCATTTCTCGGATGTGCTGGGAGGAGCAGCTTAAATCCTTGACTCCAAAACCAGGTTGTTGCCAGGTCAACCTGAGACTTAAATTCGAGTTGATGTTTGGATGTGACAGAGTCGCACTTAATCCTCTCTGAATCCACTACGAAGGGACAGACAGAGGAAAGGGCCATCATCCCACAAGGAAGGACAGCAAACAAGGCACCCCGAGCAGCGCGAAACTGCGGGAGAAGCTTGGCACGGAACCAGTAAGGATTTTCCTGATAAATTATTATTAATCAGAGGTAACCATAAGGGCTGTTGCAGTGTGGAGCAGCAGAGTTTGCTGCCCGGGGGCAGCAGAATTCAAACCATTCCCTTAGGCTTGTCCTGACTAGCCCAGAGAGCTGCGCTTTGCTTTGCCTTTAGTTTTGCTTTGCTTTGTTTTGCTTTTTTTTGGGAGAGATTTCAGACCCAGCAGGCTGGGGCGGAAACTGCAGCAGTTCCCAGCCTTGTCGTGGGGGATCAGCCCCGTTTACCGAGTTCTCCTCACTGGCTCTGCTCAGCCCTTGGCTGCAGGAGCTCCTCGGGGTCCCTTTATCCAACCAGCCCCTCTCCCGGGATCTGCTCCTGGCAGGGAAGGGCTCGCTGAGCCTTCGTGGGTCTGTGGCTGGTGGTTGGGAGCCTGGAGCAGCAGGAGGGAGCTTTGTCTTAGCTGCTCAGCCAAAGAAGCTCAGACAATGCCCAGCCCTTCTCCCCCAGAGCCTCCCGCAAGCCTGAACCCTCACAGGGCTGTTGTCCCCCAGGACTGGTTCAACAGGGATGGGATGAAGCCGTAGTGCAGCACTGGGCTGGTGCTGGCACTTGGGGACGCTAGCTGAGGCCAGGGGACAAGGAGTGGGGTGAGGGCTGCAGAAGAAGTTCTGACCCAAAAGCCCATGTCTGGTAGCTGCCCTCAGCTCCCCAGGGCTTCCAGGTGGAAATGCCTGTCTCAAAACCCAATAAAGCTCTTCCCAGTAAGATGCCAGGGGCAGACGATGCCAGGACCTGCCTGGGTCTGAGCCGGCAGAGAAAAGACCCCTGGAGAAGTGGATTTTTCTCCCCCCAGATCTTGCATCACTTAAAGCCCAAAGCTGCACCGCTCCTGCCCAAGGGCTGGGACAGATCCCACGGGACTCCTGTCCCAGCAGAGGCAGAAGAGGCAGGACTGCTGCAGCCTCGTGTGCATCGTTGCTCCTTGCCCCTGATTAAATAAACATCCCGGAGTTATCAGGAGCTGCCAAAAGAGCTGAGTCGACATTAATTAGTAACCGAAAAGATTGGTTGGAAAGGGAACGACGGGAGCAAAATACACAGGCTTTTGTTTGCCTTTTGCAGTGAAAGTGCTGAGGGCTCCTGCCCCCGGCCGCTCACCTCTGGCCTCTGGTCCCCACGCACAGAGGTGGCACCTGCCCCATCCCAAGCCACCCTGCCTTGGGGCTCCCCAGGTCTGTTCCCAGCCTTGACATTGAGAAAGCTGAAATCCCAAGAATAAGCCCTCCAAAATGGTGATATTTTGGGCAAGCATAAGCCCCGGGTTTTCCCTTTGTCTTCTGAGCGTCATTCCCCCTTCCCATCTCACCTGGGTTTTTGTCTTTGCCAAGACCAGGCTGGGAAGCAGCTGGTTGCTTTTACACCACGAGGCTGGTATGTTATGAAATGAGTGTGGCAGGACCTCAAAACTGGTCCCTGACTCTGTTTTTCTGCTGTCCCTCCCCACTCTCTGGACAGTGCCCAACCTGCACCGGGGCTGGGGAGGAGCTGCTTACACTCATGGCAGCCCTGTCCCCCTCCAGACATACCCAGTTCAGCGTGGACTGTGGGGGAAGCTGGGTGGGAGATCATCTCTGCCCCTTTTCCCTGTTCCGACCTTGGGCTGTTTGCTTTCTCCCGCTGGGGCAGGCTGAGCAAACAGTGGATGCTGGGGCTCTGCTGTGCTCCAGCCCACACAGTCGCAGGAGGGCTCTGCTCCCGGACACCCAGGATGAGGCTGCTCTTCCCTGCCCTCGTGCTGGCCCTGCTCACCACCACCCAGGCTGCAGAAGGTGAGATTTAGCCAGCTAGTCCCTTGCCAGGTGCTTTGGGGATGGAGCAAGAGCAGCTCCTGGGCTGATGGAGGGGCTGGGCAGCCCGGGCAGGGTGGCGAGGGAGCGAATGGTGGCCGTGGCCACGTTGGCCGTACCCTGCAGGATGGGGAGAAAGCAAGCGGGCAGCACATGGCTGTCAATGGTGGTGCCTTGGCAAATCCCTGCCCGTCCCACAGCTGGGCTGCCAGCACGGAACTGGGACTGTGTCACGGCCCAATCCGCGGCTCCCATCCCAGCAGGAGCTGACTGGGAGCAGGGCAAGGAGCTACTGTAGCCCCTGGTGATGGAGTTGGCCATGAAGAGGTGTGGTTTCCCCAACCAGGACATCCCCAAGTTTGTTATCCCCCATGGGGCTGGGCTGGGAGGGGAGGCATGGGCCCCCCTGCCCCACTCCACATCGCTCCTCCTGAGCTGTGGGGTGCCTTTTGCAGACTCCTGCGAGGGCCGCTGCGAAGAAGGCTTCGATGCAGGGCACAAGTGCCAGTGTGACACCCTCTGTGTGTACTACCAGAGCTGCTGCAGCGACTACTCCACCGTCTGCAAAGCCAAAGGTACTGTCCCCATGGCCACCCTCCTGGCCAGGGCACAGGGGGGACAGTGGGTGCTCCACACCGTGGGGTGTGTGCAGGTCAGCTCTGCACCCGCCTGTGTCCCCGGGGTGAAGTCAGCACCAGGATTTGCTGCAGCACACGGGGTTTTTGGGAGCTGGCTCATTGCCATCTGGAGCACGGGATCCGTGCTAATTGGACAGATTGAAAGATATCTTCACTGAAAGGGTGTTCAGGCATTGGAATAGGCTGCCCAGGTGGAATCACCATCCCTGGAAGTGTTCTAAAACAAGTGTACTTGTGGCACTTGGGGACATGGTTGGCAGTGCTGGGTTAAATTGGACTTGATGATCTTTTCCAACCTTGATGACTCCATAATACTACAAACCTCTATGTCCTGGGAGGGAGCATCTCCTGCACCCAAACCCAGTGGGAACCAACCTGCTCCCTCCTGCAGTGACCCGGGGGGATGTCTTTGCCTTGCCGGAGGACGACTACCTGGACTACAACCTCACTGTCGACTTTGTTACGGATGAGGTGCCCGTGGCAGACCCCACAGAGCTGCCCACATCCCCAGTGCCGGTGGACACCACGCCAGAGAGCAAGCCAAACCCTGAGGAGACACTGCCAGAGCTGCCTGACCCCACCCCAGATGGGTCAGAGGAGCCTGAGGAGCTGTGCAGCGGGAAACCTTTTGATGCCTTCACCGACCTGAAGAACGGTTCCCTTTACGCTTTCCGAGGTACTTTGGGGGCCTTCCCCAGGCACATGGGACACACTGCCACGCTGTCACCCTGTGCTGGTGCCTGCAGTCCCTCCTGCTGCCCCTACCTCTCCTCTCTCCCCAGGGAAGTACTTCTATGAGCTGGACAAGACCAGTGTGAGGCCTGGCTACCCCAAGCTCATCAGTGACGTCTGGGGCATCGAGGGCCCCATCGATGCAGCCTTCACACGTATCAACTGCCAGGGCAAGACTTACCTCTTCAAGGTGGGTTGCGGGGCTGGAGGTACTCCCAGGGTAGCCAGCACAACCCCCCAACATCCCCCTATATCCCCTTCTGGCACCTCCCATGCACTCACGCACACAGTGGTTGCCAGATACCCCAAACCCCTGTGGTTGTTCTGGGACCCCAAGCAACCACAGCCTCAGGATGGGGCTCCCCAGCATCCACTCGTTCCTCCTGGCAGACCTGTGGCTGGGGGATGTGGCACCTGTAACCCCTCTCTGTCCCCCACCCCCCAGGGCACCCAGTACTGGCGCTTTGATGACGGAGCCCTGGACCCTGGGTACCCACGGGACATCTCCGAGGGCTTTGAGGGCATCCCCGACAACGTGGATGCAGCGTTCGCCCTCCCTGCCCACAGCTACCACGGCAATGAGAGAGTCTATTTCTTCAAGGGTAAGGGGGGCAGCCCCCCTGCTCCTAGCAGAGCCTGGCAGCGCTGGGCACAGGCTGGACGTCCCTCCAGTGCTTGTCCCTCGCTAATGCCCTGCTCATCCTCTCCTAGACAAGTACTACTGGTCCTACGACTTTGCCCAGCAGCCCACGCAGGCCGACTGCGAGAAGTCCTCCCCCTCCACGGTGTTCAAGCACTACGCCTTCATGAACCGGGACAGCTGGGAGGATGTTTTCCAGCTACTCTTTGGCAGCAGGATGCGTAAGGGCTGGGCCAGCCCGGGGGGAAAGGGCTGGAGGGTGCCAACAGCGGGCACTGACAGGACACGAGGGATGCAGACATGCAGGGAGGAGGGAGCAATTCCTGGCAGCACAGGCAGGCAGGATGAGCCATCATGTCCTGCCCAGGCCATGCACAGGGACCCCCCAGGCCACAGCTGCACCTCCCACAGCACCCCAAATCCCGCCCTCACAGCCCTTATGCCCCAAGCCCATCACCAGCTGTCTCACACCACGGTGTCACTGCTGGGGACTGTTTATTATCACTGGAGCTGGAGATGCCACAGGAAAACCCCAGCCCTGGGCAGGGGGAATGAAAGATAGAGAGGAGAAGAGGGCTCGGCAGCACAAGGCTGATCCCACCCAAGGGGGTGGGGGCCGCTCCTGGCTCTGCCTGGCATGTGTCACTGTCACACGTCCCATCCAGGCTGGGATCCTTCGGAGCATTCCTGTGGGTCTCGGAGCAGGTGCTGGGTGCTGTCTGTGGGGGTGGGCTCGGCTCTCCCCACACACTGCTGCCCCTTTCACTCACCCCCCGCTCCTTTTCCAGCCGGGGCGAACGGCCCGTGGTACATCAGCCGGGACTGGCGGGGGGTACCCAGCCGGCTGGACGCTGCCATGGCCGGCCGCATCTACGTGGCCTCCCACCAGCCCCGGAGGAGGAAGTCCCGCCGCCAGCGCAAGAGGTACAACCACCACCGGTCACTGAATTTGGGGTTCTGGAGCTGGCTGCAAAACGACCCCGACTCAGCAGGTGTTGAGAGCGATGGGCTGTCGGGCTCCACGTGTGAGATGCTCCAGAGCGTCTACTTCTTTGTAGGAGGTGAGTCTGGTCTGGCAGGATCCGGGAACAATGCGGGACCAGGGCTGCCGGGGCATGGGGAGGGCTCCTCTCTCTCTGCAATGTCCCAGGGCTCCGGGATGCAGTGGGAAGGTGCTGGCGGTGAGGGCTGGCAGCTCCCCAGAGCTGGGGTCAGTCCTGATGGCCATGTCCCCTTCCCCCAGACAAGTACTACCGTGTCAACCTGCGCACCAAGCGCGTGGACCTGGTGCGGCCGCGCTATCCCCGCTCCATCGCCCAGTACTGGCTGGACTGCCCCCAGCCCGGGGAGGAGAGCACCTGATGGGATCCCTGGAGCCACCAGCAGCACAGCCCCAGCTAGACAGAAATAAACCGTGAGGGCCATGAAGGCTGGAGAGCTCTGTCTGTGCATCCATCCAACCGTCTGTGCCATGGTTTGCGCAATCCTTGCAGACCAAGATCCCATGTCCCCGAGGGCTGTGGTTGTCCCCCCAGTCTGTGCCAGATCCCTGATGCTGGCCCCATCCATGGTGTGCCCGTGGCAGCTCAGATCTGCTCTGCCAGCCAGTCCAGTGCCTCTTCCCACTGGAGGAGAGGGACAGTGCCGGCAGCTGCCAGCGGGGAGCAGCAGGGTCAGGTCTCCGTCTCTCCCGGATCAGTCCACAGCCCCACGTGTGGGTGGCTGTGCAGGGATGGGTGCTCATCCAAGGCCCTGCCTGGTCTCCCACCACTGCCCTGCTCACCCCTGGGCTCTGGCAATCCTGGCCACGGCGGTGCTGAAGGGATGACCCGTCCCTCGGGGCTGGGAACACGCTCAGAGCCTGGCAGCTCCCGGGGCAGTGGGTGCTGCTGAGACAAGCTCCTGCTCCTGCCACGACTCCTGGACACATGAACAAACCCTCACCTACTGTCCCACCACTCCCCGAAACTCTGAGGCATTCCTGAGCTGCAGCTGATGCCCAAGGAGTGGCTCTCACCGCTTCCTCTGGTGGGGCTGGGGGTGCCTGTGGGGCTGATGGGAGCCAGGCAGAGCCGTGTCCTCCTGTCCAGGTGGCAGAAGACCAGCACTTCCCTCGGGGTGGACCAGCTGTGGCACGGCGGACTCTGGCAGCACCTGGGGGTAAGCAGAGCGGTCAAGGCGGCTGTGCCACCCCTGTGCCACCTCCTCCAAAGAGACCCCTGGGACTGTACCTGGAATATGGTGGCATCAGCTGGTCCAGGGCAGCACTGTGGGCACCCTGGGCAGCTGGGGCAGCTGGAGGCAGGAGTGAGCTTCTGCAGGAGAGGACAGCAGTGAGTGGGTGGTCTGTGCATCCTCACCCTGCCGTGGGCAGGATGACTGCAGGCCCCAGGCCCCCCACTCTCACCGGCAGCCGGGGGACAGAGCTGGGTGTTGTGCCGGGCCGACGGTGCCTCACCGAGTGGCTGTGGGGGACGTGGAGGGACATGCGGGCACTCTGGAGCAGGGGCTGGCTGTCACAGGAGCTGCGGGTGGCTCTGTGGGATGGGCCAGCTGAGATGTCACCACTGAGGTCTGGGGATAGATGGGGCTGCCTGGGGAGCAGTGAGGAAGCCCGGCAGGGCATTGGCAGCCTCCGGAGAGCCCTGCCCAGCCCCACGGAGTCCCTGAGGGAGGCTGGTTGGTGCAGGGTTTGTTCCAGGGTGCTGCCCAGCCAGGGGCTCTGGCTGCCCTCTCAGCCCCCCTATTCAGGGGTCCCACACAAGCCTCACATACCTCATCTGCTCGTTCTCCACCACGAAGTCCCGCAGGAGACCGTAGAGGCTGGGCCAGGCTGGGGTTCCCTCCGGTGGGAGCTGCCCTGCAGGGCCGCACCTGTCTCCCGAGCCCGCCCACGCTTTTGGAGGGTTCCCTGCGACCTCTGTGCTCCTCACTGGCAGTCTGGGCAGGCACAGCTGCCGGCGCAGGGAGAGGTTTTCCAGCTGCAGGGCATGGATTTNGGGGGGGGTGGATAAAGGGGTGGGCCACAGGGTCCCAGCAGTGGGTAGAGGAGCTCAGAGGGGTTCCCTGTCTGTGATACCCTGTTGGCCAGGGGTCTGGTGGTGACCCTCCGGGCACGGCTGGCATAGTGCAGCGTGCTCAGGGTCTCTGAGAGGCACTGTGAGGACGGGGAGATGCAGGCGACCTGCCAACGAGGAAGAGACGCAGGTGGACTGGCATCCAGAGGGTCGCCATTCTTTTCCACCCCTCCCCTCTACGGGGAGGCCCCTCTGCCCAGCCTCCTCCACGGTTTTACCATCAGGGTGATGCCCGAGTCGCCCAGGGAGCGAGCCAGCAGCCGGGTGAGCTTGCTGTCCCGGTAGGGGATGTGCGTTCGTTTCCCTCGGGGTTTGGCCAACAGAGAGATGCAGTGTCCTGCCCGAGGATGAGCCACAAAAGATGTGACAGGGATCTGCTGGGGGCCAGCAGGGCTCTCCCAGGGCGGGTCCCCAGCTCTTACCCAGTGCCAGGAGGCTGCGGTTGATGCTGTTGGCCTCCACAGAGAGCTCCCCGCTAGAGCCGGTCTCCTTCACCCGCTCGCTGCCAGCCAGGTCCACGAAGCACAGCGTGCCCTGCTTGCTGGGGCAGGCACCGGCCTGGAGAACCCACGTTGGGGGCTGATTCTTAGGCCCCCATCACCCCTTCCCCATGGCCCACAGCACAGTCCCGACTCCTGGATCTTGGATAGGATTCCCGGCTGCTCACTCCAGCCCCACCCATGTACCCTTGAGGAGAGCATGACCCCCCCACCGTGGGGTTGTTTGCACCCCCACGCTGAGCCCTGAGCCCCCCAGCCCTCCCCAGGGGCAGGACGCGCGCTCACGGTTCGGCTGCGGATGTGGATGGTCAGTAGGGCGTGGCTGCGGCTTGAGTGCCTGTTGAGGGCATGTGCCGAGGTCCGGCGCCTCTGGGATCCTGCCGGGGGAGGAATTGACTGAACGACACCCCACATCCCTGCCCCAACCCCACAGCATCCGCTGCCCACCACCCCCTGCCAGACACAAGCCTGCCTTGGCTCTGCAGCAGAACGGGCAGCTGCTCCTCTTGGCTGGAGTGCCACCAGCTCTGGGGACGGTCTGCGGGGGGCTGAATCCCCCCCATACCGGGCCTAGCACACCCTGAACATGTCCCAGCCCTGTGCCTGTGGCTCAGCACCTTGCAGGAGCAGGCTGACGATGGCTTCCAGACTCTCGAATTCCACACTGAGCTGGTTCTCCACGTAGAAGCCGCGGGTTTTGCTCCAGCGCAGGGGCAGCGCACACGGTGGCCCCGGGCTCAGCAGGTCCCGGACCTGGGGATATGGCAGAGGGAAGGCACCGGGGGAGAGGTGCACAGGGTGCCAGCAGGGCCAGAGTGGGCGGCTGGGCGGGCACTTACCTGCTCGTTGTAGATCTCCAGGTAGGAAGCACTGAGAGCCAGGTCAGAGCCACGGCTCCGGCTCTGCTCCAGGAGGCAGGTGAAGGACCTCTGCATCAGCCCCAGCAGGGCCGGGGACACCGGCTGGGTCTCGCTCTGCAGAGATGCCAGGATGGTGAGCGGTCACACCGGGCACCCGCCTGCTCCCAGAGCCCGTGGTGAACGGGTGGGAAGAGCTCATCCCACGACCAGGATCAGGTCAGATGGTCAGCGTTGTACCTGGGCGAGGGGTCCCATTAGGGTGTAGGTCTTCCCTGAGCCCGTCTGCCCGAAGGCGAAGACGGTGCAGGAGAAGCTGTGGAAGATGCTGAGCGTCAGGCACGGCCGCAGGCGGTGGCACAGCGATGCCACCTCCCGACACAGCCCCGGCAGTGCAAACGCGCCGGAAAGGCCCGGCGTGGGGTGGACGGAGGGTTGGGGTCCGCGGAGATTCACCCGTCTATGGCCAGCTCCACCAGCTGCCTCATCCCGCTGCCCTCGAACACAGCCTCCTGCGAGGCGCCGGCGTCGAACACGGCGCTGAAGCCAAAGGTGGCATCGTGCCTGGCCGCGTTTACCTGGCCGTGGGGACAACGGCGGCTCAGGGGGTGCCGCAGCCCTCCCCAACCCCGACACCCCGATGGGGAGGTGGCACTTACGTGGACGGCGCCGTCACCGAGGCTGTGCACAACTTGTTGGTCACCTCGCCGCGTCTCCGTGCAGGTCAGTGGCCGGACCCTAATGGTGGGGTGTGGACGGGGACACAGAGGTGTCGCTGCATGGGGACCCTGGGGAGCCCTGCTGTGACCTCCCTCCTGAACCAGGGAGGTTCCTGCCGCGTCCCTGAGCCCCTTCGTGTCCCCTTACCTTAGCACCACCCTCAGACGCGTCTCTCTGCCCTCCACGGGGCGCTCCCGCTCCTCTCCAGGACTCCTTTGGGGAACAGAGGGCAGCAGGGTGGTGGGTGCTCCCCAGATGGGGGGGGTCTGCCCGCGGGCACCCCGGGGGCTGGGGTAGAGAGACCCCCGGTCATGCTGTGCTCGCACTCTCCTCCCACCTCCACTGTGCCCTGAGGCCCGGTAGGGGACAGAGCTCACTGTCCCCGCCATGTCGCCGCAGAAGGACGGTCCTGTCCCCCCCAGGATGCCACCCGGGGTGCCACCCCCCGCTGCCTGTATCAGTCGGGCAGTCACTGCCCAAGTCCTGCCGCTCCAGGACGGGGTGGCCTCTGTCTCCTCCGTCTCCCCGACAACTTACGGTCTCTCCTGGCCCCGTGGGAGCGTTCTGGGCCGGGGGTCCGGCTGGGGGTCCCCACCCCGCTCCCCCTCTGGTTCCATGCGCCCCCCAGCAGCCGGTGCTCGGGGTGCCCGCAGCGCCTGGCCGGTCCCGGCGGGAGCCACCCCCAGCCGGCCCCGGCTGCCCCGCACAACCGGTACCACCGCTCCGGTTAAACATTGACCGGTGCCAGCCCTGTGGGAGAGCGGCGGTCGCACGCTGGGGGGCGAGCGGGGGAGGGAGTGGAGCCGGGGAGGGGGCGCAAAGGGCGGGTTGCAAGTGGGTCTCGGAGCCCTGGGATCCTCACGGGCCCCACCGTGCCCCGACAGCGGCGCGGCGGAGACCTGTACGAGCAGCTGGTGGGGGTATTGGTCCCCGGGGATGCTGGGGAGTCAGTCGGGGCTGTCGCGGCTCTGCTATCGGGGGCGCGGGGCTGGGATCAGCCCCGGGAGCCCTTGGGAAGGGCTGGGGGGGNAGGGCCGTGCCCCTGTCCCTGTCCCTGTCCGGGGGGACCGCGGAAGCGGCGGCGGACCACGTTCAGCCGGGGACAGCTGTCGGAGCTGGAGCGGGCCTTCGCCGCCGTGCCCTACCCGGACATCGCCACCCGGGAGCGCCTGGCCGAGCTCACCCAGCTGCCCGAGGCCAAGATCCAGGTGAGCGCAGGCGGGACCCTCCCCTCCATCTCTT
>WAAG01039557.1:0-55254 GCA_013390105.1 Tichodroma muraria | reverse complement strand
GTCTGTTGAGTCGCTGGGGGAAGGCTGTGAAAGAGTTGGGGGGCTGTCAGGGCAGAGATATAGGAGAGGGGGTATTGGGCTGAAAGGACAACTGGGTGAGGGTGTCCAGGGAGTGGGGAAAGAGGAGACTGGCCAAGGGTGGAGGGCAGAGGAGGGAGTGGGCAGCTCAGTGCATGGTGGGGCTCTCGTGGGGTACCCGAGGGATGCACGCGGTGGGGAGCAGTGTTCCCCTGGCCTGGGGGCTGCTTCAGCCCCTGCAAACCGTCCAAACTGCCTCTCTGCTCCCAGGAACCGTCCCGAGGGCAAAGTGCTGGAAACCGTGGGGGTGTTTGAGGCCCCGAAGCAGCATGGCAAATACGAGACAGGCCAGGTAAGGGGTTCTGGGGGGCACAGCTGACTCTGCAGGCTCATGTCACAGGGATTGGGCAGCTCAGGGATTTCCCCTAAGGAAAATCTCAGCAGCAGAAGGCCAAGAGTTTCACAGTTTGGTGCTCCTTGTCTGTGCTGTGTCTGCAGTTTGGCAGTCATCTGACAATAGCAGCTTGATAAGAATCTGCAGCACAACACAACTGTTGTACAATGGCATTTGCTCCACTGGCCTTACTTTGGGGTTTTCTCCCTCAAGGATCCAAAGAGACAGTGAATTTGAGAAATAAGAACTAAACTTGTAATTCCTGTCCTTAAGACTCTCAGGTCTGTTTCTGAGCAGTCTCTCCTTTCTGCTGCTCTATTATTCCCTTACTGGTTTAGTCCTTCCCTTTTATGGGATAGAGATGACATGGATTTCTTCTCTCATCCCAAACTGTGTTCCCTCTTTCTGCTCTGGGTTATCACAGTGGTGATTCTCTGTGTATCCCCATCCCACACATTAAACCTTTTGTAAATGTTTGTAGTTTACCTCAGATAACAGATTTTTGAAGTAATTCAGCTGCAATTACTTGTTCCTTCCAGCTCTTCCTTCACAGTGTGTTTGGCTATCGAGGAATAGTCCTGTTTCCCTGGCAAGCCAGGCTTTATGATCGGGATGTGGCTTCTCCTGTCACAGAAAAGTAAGGATTTGAGGACTTTTTCTGGTTCATGTTGTTGGACTGTTACATTTACATTTTGTAGTAAACAAGTGTTTTTGAGGAGGGACAATGGCATGGGTCTGTTTGCATGAGTGTAAACTAGGAGAGGTGCTTAAAGAGGAGATATACTTCATTATTAAGTATTGAGTGTTAATTAAAGACATGATGGAAGTATGAAGGATGAAAGTGTGTGTATGGAGGAAATAAAAATCAATTAAAAAATTATGCTCACAGCATTTTGTGTTATACAAAAAGACCCCTTTTGAGTTAGATCCAGGCTCCTGTGTTACCAGTTGGAGGCTGCTGGTACCAACTGGTTATGGCAATGTATGGCAATATGGCAAAAAAATCCAACTCACAGGCAATGGCTACCAACTCATTGCCTGTGAGTTGGATTTGTCACCTTCCTCCTCAATTTCAGCCCACTAAGCCAAGTTCATCCTTCTTGAGTTGCTGTTCAGTTCTCTCCCCTCTTGCATCTGTTTTTCCCCTGGCCTGTAATGAGTTGTGCTGGATAGGAGTGAGGATCAGAGAGAAAATCAGAGAGCGGTAGAAACATCCCCCCAGAGAGGAGCCTACACTCAGAGGAAAAACCTCTGAGCTGTTGTGCCTGTGCCAAACACCACTGATGGTCACCTCAGCTCATCTGTCATCGTGTGGGTGGCTCGTGGGGCTTTGGTTTGGGTGCAACCAAATTGCAGATTACAGGCTGCAAAATGTGGCTTTAAAAAAAAAAAATCAATGTTCATAAGTGCTTGGTCCTGGTAACAACAATTTGCTGCCATCCTATGCTTGAGCTCAGAGCTTTGCTTTTCTCTTTAGGAGCGAGAATGTGGCAGGTCATGGTTCCAAAGAGGTCAAGGGCAAAACACACACTTACTACCAGGTGTTAATAGATGCCCGGGATTGTCCACATATAGTAAGTAATGAGTAATCTTGGTATTGAAACTTGAGTATCCTCTCCTACGTGAATGGTTCAAGGGGACAGGCACTGAAGGAAAATTGGTGGCTTAACTGGGTTGGTTAGGACTTTTGGATAAATTTGTTCTTCAAGGCATATTTTCCCTGAGAAAGATCATCTGGAATGTCATACAACTGTTTTCTGGATTAGGTTTCCCCTTTCCAACCTCCTTTCCTCTTCCTGGTGCTGTTCCCACACTGCTGCAGACAGGTCATTAGGAATGTGGGCTGCAGCACTGAAAATGCTCCTCGCTTGTTTGAGTGGGGAGTTAGTCCAGAAGAATTAAATGGAGAGAAATTCTTTGGTGAATTGGTTAAATGAATTATGTGCTTTATAAACCAGACTAATGAGCTGAAATATGACTGGAAACTATCCTGCAACAATGCACACAGACATAAACTTCCCTGTTTCTCAGTCCCAGAGATCACAGACAGAGGCAGTGACGTTCCTGGCAAATCATGATGACAGCAGAGCCCTCTATGCCATCCCAGGTGAGTAAAATCCTCCTGCAGCCTCTGCTTGTTGTGAGGTGAGGTCAGAAAAGATACCAGTGGTCAACTCCTGCCAGTGAAGCAGCAATTCCTACAGGACATTCTGTAGTGGATCTGTCCATAGCTTAGGGCTGTGCAGGGACAACAGAGTGACTAAAGTACAGGAAGCCCTTTGGATAGCTGGAAGTTGGGCCCTCTATGATCAGACACAGCCATGTCTGATTTGAGCTCTTCACACAAACCCCATACCAAGTTGTATATGGGCTGTTCTACTTTGTCATCTGGACAGCTGGATTTATTCCTGTCCTGGCCATTTCCTGCCTAGAGTGCTTTTGGGGCAGTGCAGGCACTTTGCAGGGCAGTGTGTGTTTATCAGTCATTCCATGAAAAATCTCACATGAGAACACTGCCAAGAGGTATTCCTGGCATGTCTCCTCCATTCTTCCTTGCAGTTGTGATATTAGCTTTGGCATCTGCTGCCTAAGTCCTTTTTACTCTCTAGTGTGATCGATTTTTCTGCCAGGAGACTTCTGAGCTGTTCTTTGCTGGGAGTTCCATGGCTTTTGGGGTTTCTTTTTCAGGTTTAGACTATGTAAGCCATGAAGACATCCTTCCCTACAGCTCCACTGATCAAGTGCCCATCCAGCATGAGCTTTTTGAGAGGTTCCTCATGTACGACCAAACAAAAGGTAAATTCTGGCTTCACAGGGAAATCTTCAGAGCCAGATGCTTGCAGTGCTCTATAACAAATACCCAAACCCCATCATCTTGGCTATGGTATAAAAATCATGTCTAGCTTGGGGTTTATTACAGTGAAGCTGCCTTTGAATATTTTTTTTGACCATGTGAAAGGAATTTTGTTGAGAGGAGAGCACTCCAGCTACAGTGTTGCCTCTCACCTTTCCTTCCCCACAGTCCCACCTTTTGTAGCAAGGGACACTCTGTGTGCGTGGCAGGAGAAGAACCACCCCTGGCTGGAGCTCTCGGATGTGCACCGAGAAACCACGGAGAACATCCGTGTCACTGTTATCCCCTTCTACATGGGCATGAGGGTAAGTCTGTGATGCTCTGGTAATCCTGCCATTTGCTTCACTGGCTTGTTTTTGTAAGACTGGTTTGCTGCCTGAAAGTACCTTCTGCTTATTGGAGAAGTGACATTTAACCACAGCTGCCATTTCGTTCTCACGGGTATAAACGTAAAACTGTTTTGTCATCTATTTTTGGAGAACAGCTCCTGCATGTTGGCTTTTGCTGGTTATCAGTAGGATGAGAAATAACCCGTAATGTTCTGCACAACAGTGGTAGCAAGATATTTGGGAAGGCTTTTGAATTGGTGCTCTTACTGCCTTAGTCACGTGAGGTGACACTGGGGCCACCTGCTCTGTAACAACAGACATGTCTGTTATCCTGCCTGGTGTTGGGCCACGGTTGCCTGCCCCTTTCCTCTAGTTTGGCTAAATCCTTCTGGATTTAGCTGATAACCATGTGCTCTTTATAGCACAGAACTTCATGTGGACCATCCAAAATAATGCGGCTCCAACAGACTCTGGAGTGGGAGAGCTGGGAATTCCTGCAGCGGTTTGTGATTTCTGAGCACGGCTGTTGGGGAGCCTGAGCTGTGGCAGGTGCACATTTTGGTGTGGATTTGCAACTTTTGTGGAGTCCAGCTGATGTTTGTCAGAAAAACAGGTGCCCGAAGGCAAGGAAAGGGGTGTTTCTAGATCTGTAGAAAGTGTGTAATTAACATGTAGATGAACCCTGGGGGTGTCACGAGATCCTTGCAAATCTCCCACCTCATGATTACTGTTGAGCAGAGCCAGTGCCAGACTCTGCTGGTGGAAGGCCTTGGAGAGCAGCTGTCTGTGCTCATGTGAGTTGTCTGCGTCACCCTGGCACGGAGTAAGAGCCCCTGTGCTGGTGCTGTGGTGACAGCTGAAGAGGTTTTTGGTACCACGTGTCCAGGGGCAGCTGCTAAACTCTTTTGTTTCTCTTGACAGGAAGCCCAGAATTCCCATGTCTACTGGGTAAGTGCCTTTTGTGTCACGGAGTAGCTAAAGGGAAGGAGTTTATTTGCTGTGGCATCACTGCAGTGTGATAATCTCTGAGGGAGAGTAGCCCTTGCCTGGCAACTGTTTCCCAGTATCAGCTGTAGGTTATCAACTGGTTGCAGCTGATTCCAGCTCTTGATAAGAGTCTTTCTTCTGCCCAGTGGCGCTACTGTATTCGTCTGGAGAACCTGGACAGTGAAGTGGTGCAGCTCCGAGAACGGCACTGGAGGATATTCAGCTTGTCTGGCACCTTGGAAACGGTCCGGGGCCGTGGGGTTGTAGGAAGGGTAGGTACCATGCAGCCTTTTCTTTTTGGGAAACACCTAGGAAGAGTTTCCAACCTTCCTCCTTTCCCTTTGCTGGAGTTTTCTCACTTGGTCGTGTGGATTTGCCAGTAAATTGCTTAGTGGACGCTTGAAATAGATGGAGTGGGAAACTGGCAATGAAAAAAGTCACGTGAGCTTTTCATTTGTTGTTTGTCTGCATGAACTGAAACTTCACACTGAGCATTAGAGGATGATCCTAAATGACTGGTCATTGGAAAACTGGAATAATAATGGGATTCTGGTGCTATTCAGTAGACAAATTGTTGTGTAATTGACAGAAGTGCTGGGGTGTAGGTTTCTGTTTGGGTTTTTTCCATGCTATATCAATTTCCTGTTGATGCTTATCTCTGGTAGAGTTGCTGATGCCCAATGGTCTCTTGTCTTCTCAGGAGCCAGTTTTGTCCAAAGAACAGCCAGCATTTCAGTACAGCAGCCACGTCTCCCTGCAGGCATCCAGTGGTCACATGTGGTAAGAAGCCCTTATTGCTGCAGCAGTGTTTTGGGTGTAGGACCCCCCCTAGCAGGGAGCTGGGGTGCAGTTTGCAGACTGGGGTTGTGGCTGAAAGCTGGGTGGAAGTGGACTGGACAGGGCATTGCTGGTAGTTAAAATTTGATGAGCTTCTCTCTAGCTGTATCTTAGTTAGTGATAAGATGATCTGTTGGTTCTCTGCACCAGGAGGGCTTCCAGGATAATTTATCCTGCTGTGGTCTGTGCTAGACTGGATTTAAAGACATGAAGCAGTTCTCCCTTTTGGTCTTTCACAAGACCTTGTGCTGGTGATTCCCTCAGCAGCAGGGCTGTGTGCTCTGGTATCTCCTTTCCTGAGAGAGGACTGGGCTTTAACTCCATCCCTGTGCACTTCTGTGTCAGGAACTGGCATGCAGGGGTTCTCCCAGTTTAGACCAGGTAAGGCCTTCAGTCTAACCGGTGTTTAAGTTTCTTCTTCTGTAAGTGCAGGGTGGGAAGTGCCCTGCTGAGTTGTTCTTTTCCTGTGCCTTGGGGTTAAAGCAGCTTCCTGTTATTTGCCTTTTGGCTGGGTTAGCACATTTAGTGTCACCTCTGTGTGGACAAGGATTACACAGCCATCTCTTGCCTTCTGTATGATAGGTCTTTCTGCATTTTTTTTTAAGGAAATCTCCCTCACAGTTAAGTTGCCTTTGAGTTGGGAAAAGCAGGAGAGCAGCTCTTTGCATATAGGGTTTACCTTGTTTGCCATGTGAAGTGTTTTGAATTGCCTGAATGGATGCCCTGGGGAATAAAACCAGATGGTGTAGTAGTTTTTCCCTCTCTGCATACATCCTGAAGACAAAGAGACAAAGCAGCTCAGAAGCTGCTCAGCTCGACTTCTGGTGTTCAGTTGTGCCCTCTCTGTCCTGAGAACTTGTTAATTTATCTCCAAAACCCTCTTGCCCATGTTGTATTCTGAAGTACAGTTGTCTGTAGTTCAGAGCAGTAAACAAATGGATGTACCAGGACAGGCAGGTTCAGTTCTGAAATGTAAAGCTGAAGCTATTCCAAATTACATCTGTGATGGGTTTTCTTAATGTCATAGACAACCAGTGGAGCTCCTGCCAAGAAATACAAATCTGAATTTACGTGTAACCGGTTTGTAAAAATAGCTCAGATGGCTCTGTCTCCTGGGGAGTGGGAGTTGGGTAAACACCACTGCAGGTGCATGGAGGGTGCTTGACTCACGTGGGCTGCAATCATCACAGCTTTGTGCAGGAAGTGTGTTAGGGATGTGATGCAAAACTGCCCAGGAGTCCTCCATAAATGAGTTACCTTGGCAGCAGATGTTTGCAGCTGAGCCCATGACCTTGCTGCTGGACCAGCCTTGCAGATGGACCCCCAGGATATGGAAGAGCTCAGGTCTTACCTTCTTGCTGATGCTTCCTAGACGTGTTTGTCCCTGGCCTCAGCGTGATCTCTGCCATTATTTTTGCAGGGGCACTTTTCGATTTGAGAGGCCTGATGGCTCCCACTTTGATGTCCGAATCCCACCCTTTTCCCTGGAAAGCAACAAAGATGAGAAGACCCCTCCCTCCGGCCTTCACTGGTAGATCAGAGTGCCCAGACCCACAGAGGCCTGTGTGTGTTGTAGACCTTTGCCTCCCCTTTATGCTGCAGCCAAGAACATGGAGCTTTTAAACATTTTAAACCATTTTTGTTTTAACTGTTGTCTGCCGGGGAGGCTTTTTTTGGAACTTTACTACTGGCTCTTCTCTCAGGCTGCTTGTAAAACATAAGCTGTGTTCCAGGTAACCCTTCCCTCTGTGGCACCTGCTGGGTTTTTGGGGCTGGGGGATGTAGATCTGTGCTGCTGCAGAAGACTGGCCCCCCTTAGCAGGCCTGGACCTTTTCCAATGTGTTGTGACTTCTCTGCAATGTGAGGTTTCTCTAATAAACTGGCCCTTCCAGTTGCAACCAGTCTTCCTTCCTAAACCAAGGCCATGGCTTTGCATCATCCAGCCTGTCCCAGCTTGTTGTTCCCCCCGTGTGGAGTCAGCCCAGAGTTCTTGCTGCTTCAGAAGCAGCTGCTCCTCCTTTAGGGAACAGAAATGTGAGCTCAGCTTTCCTGCAGTGCAGCTGCTTTTTGGGATTCAGCCAGGGCTGGAGCAGCCTGTGAGCTCCACTCATGGCACAGCTTGTCTGGGCTTTCTGCTGTGATACAAAACCTGTTTTTCTTGGAGAAGAGGGTGCAGAGGGGACGAGGTGGGTGACATATGGTGCTGTCACAGTGTCCTGTGTGTGCAGAGCACCAGGCTCTGTGTTGTGATGGTACAGGAGAGCTGAGGAGAGCCCTCCCCCTGCCAGGGCTTTGCCTTGCTGCAGGGATTTATGTCTCAGCTGCTGGAGGGTTCTTCCCTGCTCACACTGTGACTGCATCCGTAGTTCCTTGGTGGTTTCTGCTTTGTCAGGAATGCTTGTTTTCACCTGGAATGCTGTCAGCCAGTGAGGCAGTGCTTGGCTTTCTGCTCCTGCTTGCTCTGCTTGGCAGGTTGTGGTTTTTTGGTGGTTTGTGTCAGGAGGGCCCTGCAGGATGTGAGGGTCAGTGAAATCCCTGTAAGATGACAATGTATGGATGTGTGGGGAGACCAGAGCAGCCCTGAGGATTGCAAAGATCATCAGCCTCTGTGATGGTGTGGGACCCTTCTGACTGCCTCTGGGTTTCTAGACTTCAGGGTGACTTGGAGGCAGAAGTACTTGGCTTTATGATAACCCTAGGAAGAGTTTCCAACCTTCCTCCTTTCCCTTTGCTTAAATGACAAGGTGTAACTAACTCACAGGATGTTTTCCTTGATTTAGAAGTATCCCAGTTATTCCCTCTTCCCTGGAACCCCCTCTGAGCAGCCTTTTTGCCTTTGGCTCTGCAAGGCAGAGCTGTGGCAGTGCTGTGGGCAAACAGCCTTTTGGGGAGACTCTCATGCTGTGCCACAGCCAGTGGATTCTTGTTTAGAGGGACTTAATCACTGAAGTGTTTATCTGTCACCAGTCTCTTCAATTTTGTGTCTTCCTTCCTCTCAGGTAGTACGTGCTCATATTTAGAGTTTCAAAGGTTTAAACAGCCAGTCTGCTTTTAGGGGTAGAAAAGGATCCCTAAAGACCATTCACAGCTGACAACCCCACATTGCTGCTGTCAAGCTGATTTCCTCTCAGGAGGAGGAGGTGGAAAGATGCCTCAAGTTCAGAGGCAGCAGGAACCTGTAGGAACCTGCTTTTCCCTTCCCGTGCAGCTGCCCTGCCTCTCCCTCGGGTTGTTTCAGCTTTACTGGCGATTGCAACACCCGTGAATGTTTAACCTCGCTGCTCACCCACGCGCTTCTGGGGTGCTGCGGCCCTGCGGTTGCTGATGTAACCAGCAGAGAGCTGCACCCCTAAGGGATGGAGTTGTCCTGGGGTAGGGGCTCTGCTGGGGTTTGGGGTGATGTCCTGTCGGGGCTGAGGCCTCTGCCTAGGAACGGGCATTCCTGGCTGGATAATGATTGGCAAGACCGAGGTCACCGCGGTAACAGAGCGGGGCACGGCAGGAATGTTTCCACTCCATCAGGCTTTGCAGAGGGAGCAGCGCCGTCCTGCCCTGGCGCCTGGGCGCGATGCCAGCGGCTCGGCTGGGCCTTTCCCCAGCTGCTTCATCCCTCAGGCCCCTTCCCGGAGCGCGGCCGAGCCCTGTCCCCCTCTCCGTGTAAATACCTGTACAAAGAACCAATCAATAAAGCGCTGAACGAACGCCTCTGCCTCCCGCCTCTCATTGCCCAGCGGCGCTACGGCCACCAACGCCGCTTCTCTTCCCTCCCCGCCCCGGGGCTCGCCCTTGTCCTTTCCCGGGGCTCGGGCCCGGCCCGGCCCCTCCCTCTCGCTGCCCACGTGGGAGCCACGGGAGTCCCCGTCGCGCCGGAAGTGGCGCGCGGCTGCCCACGTGAGAGCCGCGCGAGTCCCCGTCGCGCCGGAAGTGACGCGCGGCGGCGGAGGCGGCGTGGCGGCAGCATGGTGATGGCGGCGGCGGGCGCGCACCGGCCCGGGCCGCTCAAGCAGCAGAACAAGGCGCACAAGGGGGGCAAGCACAGCGGGTCCTCGCAGCGTCGCGCTGGAGGTGAGGCGGGGCGGGCTCCCCGCGGGTTCCCCGCGGCCCTCGGCCAGCCTGACCATTCTCTTTCCCCCCAGGCCGCGTCCCCGTCAAGGCCCAGCCGCGCCGGCGGCTTCGCGACCTGAATAGGGTGGACCGGCGGCATCAGGCGCTGCAGCTCCGCCGGCAGCGCAAGGAGGCGGTGAGGCACCGGGGAAACCGGGCGCGGCCGGGCCGGTTGTTGCGGGGGAACGGGAACCGGGAACCGGGTCTGTTCGAGTCGAGTCTTTGCCGGAGGGGGCTCGATGTGGGCGATGTAGCCGAACCGGTTTGGGTCTTCCCGGGGGAAACGAGCGAGTGCTAAGGCCGGTTCGGTTCGGGTCAAGCGGAGCTTTACTGGGCCGGGAGTGTTCGGGGGAATGTGGCCTCGATCTGGGGGGCGGGAGAGGAACCGGGTTTGGGTTGGCGTTCACGCTCTGCCCTGGTGCCCGCAGGTGCTGGCAGAGAAGCGCAGCCTTGGCAGCAGGGACGGACCCCCGCACCTTGTGGTTGTGGTGCTGCTGCACAGCCGGGCTGCAGCCCGCGACTCCCTGCGCCTGCTGCAGAGCCAGGACTCTGCCGCTGTCCGTGCAGATGAGGGCGGAGCTGGTGGCTTTGCCCTGCTCTGCCCCCGGCTCAAGCAGCGCTGGCGCTTTGTCCCAGCCCAGCCAGGTGAGGAGGCGTCGTTGTCGGCTGGGTTCTTGGTTCTGGTGCCTCTGGCAGCCCCACTAATGGAGGTGTTTTGGGTGCAGGGGATCTTCACACTGTCTTAGACCTTGCCAAGGTTGCTGACTCCCTGCTGTTCATCCTGGACCCTGTGGATGGCTGGGACAGTGCTGGGGAACACTGCCTCTCTTGCCTCTTCGCACAGGGGCTCCCCAGTTATGGTGAGAAATCTTTTGGGTTTCTGAGGGTGCTTAATGGAGATTTACTCTCACAGTAGTTAAATTTCAGGGCTCTGCCACCTTCAGTGAAAAGAAATTTTTTCTTATGTTAAGGTGGAACTTCTTTGATTTCAGTTTATGGCCATTGCTCCTCATCCTGTTGGGCACCACTGAAACCAGTGAAAAATCCCTTTGTACCTTGTGGTGCAAATCTGGCCATTTGGGCTGCTGACATCCAAGTATTTGCCTGTGTTTGGTAAAAAGGACATCAGAAGGTTTAGGATCTGATCCTGAGCTCTTTTCTCTGCTCGGCAGCTCTGGCTGTCCCGGGAGGCACTGACCTGCCCCCTAAGAAGAGGATAGATGCCAGGAAGAAACTCTCCAAATCCATTGAGAAACGTTTTCCTGAGGCCAAGCTCTTCCCACTGACCACGGAGCAGGAATCCTCGCTGCTCCTGAGGCACCTCAGCTCCCAGAAGCAGAGGCACCTGGCATTTCGAGACCGCCGCGCTCACCTGCTCGCCCGGGCTGCTGAGTTTGTGCCCAGCCAGGACAGCGACCTGGTTGGGACCCTGAAGGTGTCTGGCTTTGTCCGGGGACAGACCCTCAACGTGAACAGCCTGGTGCACATTGTGGGGCATGGGGACTTCCAGCTCAGCCAGGTGGATGCTCCCCCTGACCCGCTCACTTTGAACCCACGGGTGGTTAAAGGACAGAAGAAGAGTCAGGACATGGACGTTCAGGTGTGTGGGGTGAGAGCTTTGCCAGTCCTCTTAGAACACGAGGTTTCTAAACTTTTGTTGGGGAAAATACAGCTGGGGGTATGTGGGTAAGGAGAGGGGAAAGGGAGTTTTATCTGTGTTCTGTTGCTGGGCTGAGGTTCCTGCAGTGTAAAATGAAAGTTATGTCACGACATCATGAAGGGAGTTTCACTTGAGACTGATTGCAAGCTTCACTTAGGGTGTGTTCAGATGTAGGAGCTCTGCTCTTGCCCTTCAGGATGACTCTGGAAATGGTGCTGATGAGATGGAGGAAGATGTCAAGGTCCTGATGAAGGCGGATCCAAGCAAGCAGGAGTCTCTGCAGTCAGAAGTGGTTCCTGATCCCATGGAAGGGGAGCAGACATGGCCCACTGAAGAAGAACTGCAGGAAGCAGAGGGTGAGCAGAAGTAGTAGTTCTGTATCTCTTCCTTGTCCAGCTTAGGAGGGTTGTAAGAAACTTATGTCACCAAGGTGGCTATGAAGAAACATCTTAGTTGGGATGGCTTCCATCCCCAATCCCATCAGGTGGCCAGCAGGCTTTGTGGTTTGCCTGGCAAGTTAGCAGATTTTGGCTGTCCTGACAAATTCCGTGCTGGAAAAACAGCAGTTCTAGTCTAGATCTGGTTTTGGCTGTCCTGGTATAAATGTTGCTGAGGGGAAGGAGAACTGCTCCTGTATTAACCACTGGTGGGAATCCTACAGATTCTCTGAAGGCAGACAGGAGGGTGGTGAAAGTCCCCAAAGGCACATCCAAGTACCAGGCTGCCTGGATTGTGGATGATGAAGAAGAAGGCAGTGAGAAAGAGGATGATGAAGATGATGACATGGATGATGATCTGATGGAAGAGGCAGTTTCTCAGGTACCTCCAAGAGCTGATAGTACAGGTGATCTCCAGGCCATTATTGCATGTTCTAGGAAAACTCTGTCCTTCCAATTTGCTTTGTCAATGCAAGGGCATGATGCACAGAGCCAGGACTTGCCTGGATTTCCTCTGTTAAATCCCTGCATGTATCACATTGCTTCTTTGGCCTGTTATACCCCAAATGATGGGCTGGGATCCCAAATCCCACAATGTGAGCACACCCAGGCTGCCAGTGCTGCATGCATGGCTCTGTGTGCTCACAGGCTCTGTGCTGCCCTGTGCCAGGAGGGGGAGAGCAGTGAGGAGGAAGCTGGGGAGGAGGAGAGCGAGACTATGACCGTGTCCGAGTGCCTGCGGGATGAGCAGTACGACGAGAAGATGGAGGAGGATGAACAGATGCTGGAGAGATACAAACAGGAGAGAATGGATGAGATGTTTCCAGATGAGGTGGACACGCCTCGGGATGTGCCTGCCAGAGTCAGGTAAGAAATGGCATGCTTTGCTGGGAGAGGAGCTGGAAGGGGCCTTTCTGTTTAATTTGGTGAAGAAGCCTGTGATGTCTTAGCCATGGTGTCTGAACCTGGCTGAAGGACTCTTTTGAAGACTCTTTTTGGCTCTGAGGCTTCCAGAGCTGGCACTAGTTAGCAGGGAGAGCTGGGTCCTGACCTGGGAGAGGGAGGAGGATGGCCCTGAGGCAAGGACAGGTTGTCTGGAGATTTGGCTGCTGGTTTTAGCTCTCTTTGCACCAAGATCTTTCCTGAGGGCTAATGTTTGCTTTGCTCCCTTTGCCTTCCCTGAAGGTGTGAGACCCTGCAGACCACAGGTGGTGGTGAAGGATGGGATTCACCTCAATTGGTGAGGTAATTTGTCTTTCCTGCTCTCTGTTCTCAAGGTTCCAGAAGTACAGGGGGCTGAAAAGCTTCCGGACTTCTCCTTGGGACCCCAAAGAGAATCTTCCAAGGGATTATGCCAGGATCTTCCAGTTCCAGGACTTCTCCCGAACCAGAAAGAACCTCTTCAGGCAAATAGAGAAGGAGGAGACTGAAGGAGCTTCGGTGAGTCCTTTTTGCTGATCTCTTTCCCTATTGTGTTCCTTTGCTTCCAATTGGAGTGACTTATCAGGGAGGTGGTTGGGTGGATCTTTCAGCCAGATGGTTCTTAGCATGAAGCCCTAAGGTCAGACAGTTTTCTCCTGGATTCCCTCCCTAATCCAGGCAACGTATTCTGACATTTTTTTATTTTTTTGTTGTTGTTGAGAGAAGTGTTCACAACTGCTCCTGTCTTGGCAGGTGGGCTGGTATGTTACACTTCATGTCTGCAATGTCCCTGTCTCGGTGATGGAGAGTTTCAAGGAGGGGAAACCCCTGGTCCTCTTCTCACTGCTTCCCCACGAACAAAAGGTGAACAAAAGGGATGATGCTTTGGAGGAATGTGCAGCTCCTTGTTCCTTCAGGCAGCATGGCTTGGGGAGGGTCTGGCTGCAGAGGGTTTGGGCTGAAATCTCCCCACATTGCTCCTGTTTCAGAGCAGGTCAGAGCACGCAGAAGCTGCTGGGGGGATTTAGGATAAAATGTCTGAGCCTGGCACTGGTGACAAGTGACCTTTTGGGACTCCATTTTCAAGGACATTCGTCTCTGCTGCAATGTCCTGTTGTTTTCTGCTGCCCCACCATCCCCTGCCAGCCCTGCCAGCAGCCCCTCACTGTGCTGCCTCTTCCAGATGTCCGTGTTGAACTTCCTGGTGCGTCGGCATCCGGGCAACAGCGAGCCAGTGAGGGCCAAGGAGGAGCTGATCTTCCACTGTGGGTTCAGACGCTTCCGAGCATCCCCCCTGTTCTCCCAGCACACCTCAGGTTTGTCAGGGACTGGGTACAGCAGGAGTGGGGTTGGGAATTCTGGAGCAGGAAGCCTGTGATGTCTTAGCCGTGGTGTCTGAACCTGGCTGAAGGATTCTTGTGAAGATTCACTCTTAGGCTCTGAGGCTTCCAGGGCAGGCACTAAATCATGGGGAGTAGAATGGCTTGGGAAACGTGGTTCACTGATCCAGGCAAGGTCCAGGTTCCTTCCATGCCAGAGGATCACCATCTTTCCCAGATACTCAGTGCCAGCAGAGGAGTGGTATTTGTTGAACAGGGAAGAATGAACTGGGGGGGTGCCCACAGCTCTGAGGACTGCTCTTGGCCTGAACTCGACCACTGCTGTTCTGTCCTAGCTGATAAGCACAAGCTGGAGCGTTTCCTGCGCCCAGATGCTGCCCTGGTGGTGACTGTTTACGCTCCCATCACTTTCCCCCCTGCCTCAGTGCTGCTTTTCAAACAGAGGAGTAATGGTGAGTTGATAAATGCTGAGGAGGTGGTGTCTGGGAAACAAACTGTCACCATACCCTGCCTACAAGTGCATCTCTCCAGAAAGTATGACTTGAAAAACCTTCCTGCTGTTTGAGATGAGCTCATCTCTCTGTCCCTGCTGTGGGGTTGCTCTGGGCGTGGAGCCCTTCGGGGAAGGGGTTTGTGGTGGGGAAGGGGTGATGGAGGCACCTGCCCTGGTGCATTGGTGACTCTGCCTGGCAGGAATGCACGACCTCATTGCCACGGGCTCCCTGCTCTCTGTGGACCCCGACAGGATTGTCATCAAGCGCCTGGTGCTCAGTGGCCACCCCTTCAAGATCTTCACCAAGACAGCTGTCGTGCGATACATGTTCTTCAATAGAGGTACAGCTGGTCTCTGGTGGGAGGAGGGGTTCTGGAAGTTCTGTCCCTGTGGTTATGTTGGTGCAGCACCGCCTGTTCCTTACCTGCCTTTTGTGTTTCCATCTCCAGAGGATGTGATGTGGTTCAAGCCCGTGGAGCTGAGGACAAAGTGGGGACGCAGAGGGCACATCAAGGAGCCATTAGGTAGGTTCGATTTGGTGTTTATCTCTGTGTTGCTGGCATGGTGTGGTCCTCCTGGGCCAGAGAGACTGCTAATGGCCTCTTCTGCCCTCTGCCTAGGGACCCATGGCCACATGAAGTGCCACTTTGATGGGCAGCTCAAGTCCCAGGACACGGTGCTGCTGAACCTCTACAAGCGTGTTTTCCCCAAATGGACTTATGACCCTCACGTCCCAGAGCCTGTGCCGTGGGTGAGGAGTGAGAGTGTGCTGCCAGAGCGGGAGGTGGAAATGGAATGAGTCTCCAGCATGGCTGGAGTTTGTGCCTTGGCTCCCTGGATGCTGTTCTTGGCCCGTGCACTGTGAGGACAGCACTGATGCCTTGGACGTGTTACTGCTGGGGTCTGTACAGGGGCAGCTGTGTCGCCAGCTGCTGCTCAGGTACCAGCTATAGCTATTTATTTTAATGGAAAATGTCAAAAAATGCCTAAGTGTCTCTGTTGTGGTGGTGGCCAGGAGGCTGTGTGCACCCCTTGTCCATTGCACCCCCTGTCCCACTGGGATTGTTTCAGTCCCTCATGCCCTGCCACATGGGGTGTGTGTGGATTTTGCTGTGTGAAGGAGTTTGCTGTGCTGCTGAGAAAGAAGAGCCAAGTAGCAGCTGGGGAGGGTGACTGAGTGCAGCTCTCTGGAGGCCTGGCCCAGAGCAAGGCAGCTGCTGGGGAGAAGAGAACAGAGAGTGCTTTGTTTCCAGGCCCCCCCACAGAGACCGATGCCAGCTTCCCTTGTCCCCCCACAAAAACTCCCAAACCTTTGGACTTGATCTGGTTTTAGTAGTGCACAAACCACTGTGCAAATTTCATTCCTTGAAACACCACTCCATCCTCATTCTGCTTTCCCAGAGGGGTCCGTGAGCCAGGTCAGGGATCTCAGGTCCACATTTCCCCCACACAGCACGATGCAAACGTTCTGCACGTCCCATGGGACTGCCTGGAACTGCTCCGAGAGCACGGCCGCCAATCCCACGCCTGCTGTTGGCTCAATCAGCAGCTTCATCCTTTCCCACACCAGCCACGTGGCTCGCTGTCAGGACGGGGCAGCAGCTGTCAGCCCAGCAGCCAGCACAGGCTGCTCAGGGGCATCCCTGCAGCACTCTGGGAAGGGAGGGCATAGTTCCCAACAGCCCTTTCCAGCTGGAGACAGCGTGGGTGTCACAGCTGCAGTGGTGCTCAGGGGCTTGTGCTGCTCTGGGAGTGCGTTGGGGTGAGAGCAGAAGGGCAGGGCAGGGATGGAGGCAGCTGACTGCTGGCAGCTACCGTGAGAAGGGAGCTGGGAGCCTTTACCTTGATTTCTTCCTCTGAGACCGTCAGGACATCATCAACCAAATCCCTGATGATGGGCCACGTGTTGGGTCCGATGCTGGTTTTTACCGCATCTGCGACGGTATCCCGTGGGTGGAGGTTGGGGGTCAGCTCCCCTCGGACCTTGGACTGATAGCAGTCATCCACGTTGCTTGGCTCAGCAGCAAACACCTTCACATCTGGCCTCAAAGCCTGGGGAGAGCAGGGGGAGCCACTTGGGTGCCACCAGTATGTGTCTGTCCCGTTTCTGTGTGTGCAGAGGGCTAAGCAGGGCCTGCTGCTGTTGCCATGCAGACCCCAGGCACCCACAGACCTTCACTGCAGGGTCTTTCTGAAGTTGAAAGCTGCTGCCTGCCTTGAGAGTCCTGCCCTTCTCACAGGGAGATTCCTGGATGAGCTGTTGCCTACCTTGATGGCGACTGCTATTCCTGCAACCATTCCTCCGCCTCCGACAGGAACCACCACTGCATTTACCTGGGGTGCCTGTGCAGAAAGGAAGTGTGAGGGCTTCTGACACTGTGTCCCCCTTTTTGCTGTGCCCCTGCAGGGGCTGGGCTTTCCATTCCCCTCACCTGCTCCAGCACCTCCAGGGCGATGGTGCCTTGCCCTGCGATCACTGCCAGCTCCTGGTTGGGGTGCACCAGGACTCCTCCCTTCTCCTGGACTACACTGGATGCTGTCTCAGCTCTGGACTAAGGGAAAGCACAGCAGTCACCTCTCACTCTGGCTGGGCAGTGTCTCTGGCGTGTCTCCCCTGTGCCTTACCTTGTCACTGGGGTCACATGGCACCAATGTGGCACCGTAGGCACGAATGGCATCTTGCTTACACTGCGGGGCTGTCCGGGGCACCACGATGTAGGCAGGAATCCCTGTGGGATGAGACAGGAAGTAAATCCAACAGCCCAAGCCACAGCAGCCAGTTGAAACTGCAGGAGCAGGTAACGCCTTGCCTATGCCAGCTCCTGCATGAGTTCAGGAGAGGGATCTCCATCCTCTCCAACGGAACCAGCTCTGCATTTACCCTGTGCGTGCCTCTGGGCTGGGCTGGAGGTCGGGGGTACAGGTTACCTTCTGCCTGAGCAGCACAGGCGAGTGCCTGCCCGTGATTGCCACTGCTGTGCGTCACCACAGCGCGGGGCAGCTCCCGGCCCGTGCGCTCGCGTTCCTCAACGAGGCTCCTCACCGCGTTCAGGGCACCGCGGATCTGCAAGGAGAGCACAGCACTGCGGGTGCTGGGCTGAATGTCCTCCTTATGCCATTCCCTCAATCCTGGGCAGCACCCGTGCACGGTGGCAGGAGCAGGTGGGTATCGGCGGAACGCGAGTTCCCCTTTTGCAAAAAAGCGACCTTTGCCCCGAGTATTCGCAGTGCCGCCATCCCCGCGCACCTTGAAGGATCCGGTCCTCTGCAAGAGCTCGCATTTGAAGAGCAGCCTCCGGCCGGCCATGCGGTCTAGCCCGGCGCAGGTGAGCAGCGGGGTGCGATGGATGCGGCCCCGCAGCCGCCGCTCCGCATCCCGCACCTCGCCCAGCCCCAGCCCCAGCGGCGGCGCGGCCATGTGCGCGGCCCCGNGCACGACCCCGCGGCCGCGCCGCCCGGCTGCGCCTGGGGTAGGGCTTATGGCAGAGCTGCCGCCCCGCCGGCGCCGGCACGGGGGTGTCCGGGGTGGGAGCGCACGGCCGGCGCCGCACCGAGAACCGGGAGGCTGCAGGGCGGGCGGCGGCAGCCGGAGCGGCTTTGCCCCGGGGTGGTCGGCCCCAGCCCCTCGGGGTCCTCTGGGCCGAACCCCCGGTACTGGCGGAGGTTCGGGACTGCGGCCGGGGGACGGTACTGATAGAGAGAAAGTTTAGGGAATGAAGCGGGGAACAGCCTGGCTTTGGTGGGTCGTTTAACCGTGCCTGGGCTCTGTAACGATTTTTTGTGTAAATACGGTTAGAGGAGGAGGAGAGAAGCGTTACCGGGTTGTAAGCAAGGGGGAAAGGCGTCTTTGAGTCCAGACGGTCCGGTTACAGAGCAGGCGCTGCTGGAGATGGCAGCTCCTGCACCAACAGCAGGCAGGTGACTGCTGCTGAACCTGTGGTGACACAACTTCACTCTTGCTGCTTGTGCTCAGGTCTGGTGTTGTGCTTTGGCTGCACCTTGTTGGTGCTTTGAGGCAAAACCTGTTGCAGGATGGGATTTGTAAATGGATCAGGCCAAGGATTTGGTCAGCTGTGTTAGACTCATTTTCTACTCTTATTTGTGATTTCCTGTAAATGTCGATATAGATTTTCACACTTCTCCTGGACCTGCCCTGAGGGTGGTAGGCTCTTTGCCTTGACTTGAATATTTGTCATGGTATTTTTTTGGTCCCTGGGAGTAAATTTCTTCCCTCTGTTTTTCCCCAGAAAACATGAAGGAGGTGAAGGAGCCGAGGCATCGCAAAGACAACAGGCGTCCAGACCAGGAGATTTACAAGCCTGGCCTCTCCAGACTGAGGAGTAAACTTGTGTCACCAAAGCAAGAGGCCATGGAGAAGGAAAGGAGCAGAGCTGAAGAGGACAAGGAGGAGAGTGCTGGGGACAAGGACTCTGTGGGAGTGGGAACTCCAGCTGTGGAGGACTGGGACAAAAGCGATGGCCCCAAGCAGAATGGTCCTTCGCAGGAAAAGGAAGAAACAGATACCAAAGGCGGCCTGCAAAGCCAGGAAAACTCATCCAAGCAGCCCATTGTGGATGAGTGGTGTCCAAAGACCCCCAGGAGAACTAAGAAACCAGACCAGCAGATCTACCAGCCGGGGAAACGCCTGCACTCGGCTGCTAAAGAACCCTCCCTGCAGTCAGCCAGCGAGGAAATCACCGGGAAGATGGAGCAGCTGAAAGTCGAGGGAGATGAAGAGGCCGAGAAAGGCGCTGGAAAAGACAACAACAGGAAAATTAAATCGAGCAGGGAGGATAGAGAAGGGAGCCAAGCAGGGGAAGCAGTGAAAGCCTCCAGGGGGGATAAAGGGAGACGAGCAGAGCGAAGTGACAGGATGAGGAGGACGGGGGATGAGGTGCTGCCGGGGAAGCTGGGCTCCACCAAGCGCTATTCCCGCACGGACAAGCGGCGGAGCCGGTACCGCACCTGCAGCACCAGCTCAGCTGGGAGCAACAACAGCACGGACGGAGCCCTGCTCGTGGATGGGGTGGAGAGGAGGCAGGAGCGTGCCAGGGAAAGGGTACGCCCTAGGAAGCAGCTCTCCGTGTCCTCCACCGACTCCTTGGACGACGACAGGATCGATGAGGCAGAGGTGTACGTCTCCAGCAGGAATTCGGACAGGAGAAGGCATTCGGAGCAGAGCCGAGCTTCCAGGAGCGAGAGCGAATGGAGCAGCAATGGCAGGGAAGTCAAGGGACCCTTTCGAGTGACATTTGACAGCAGGACCATGAACAGGGACGTCAGTCTGGCAGATACAGATAAAAAAAAGTCTCCAAAGGCCTTAGAGGTTTCAGAGGCAAGGAGTCAGAGCAGGGAGCCCCAAGGGAAGGGCCGTGGGATTCTGTTCCTGCCTGCCAACACGGACCTCTCTGCCAGCTCAGCGGGTGTCCCTGAAGCCACTCACCCCGGGCCCAGGCTGCTGCTGGGTGGGGCTGGCAGCAAAGGCCCCCGGAGCCGAGGCCGGGGTGGCACTGCCCGCCGGCTGTGGGACCCAAACAACCCGGACCAAAAACCTGCCCTGAAGAGCCAGACTGCTCAGCTTCACTTCCTAGACACGGATGATGAAGTGAGCCCCACCTCCTGGGGGGAAGCCCGCCAGGCCCAGCCCTCCTATTATAAATTCCAAAACTCTGACAACCCCTATTATTACCCTCGTGCCTCCGGGCAAGGCCCCCAGTATCCCTATGGTGGGTATTCCCTGCAGTATCCTATGGGTCCAACCAATGGGGTGTACCCAGGAGCCTATTACCCCGGGTACCCTGGCCAGGCAGGGCAGTACCTGTGTGGCCCGCTCCCCCCTACTCCTCTGAGCCCTGAGATGGAGCAGCAGATGAGGAACATGCAGCAGCAGGAGCTCAGCAAACTCCTGCGTGAGGCTGGGAACCAGGAGCAGCAGCTCAGCAACCTCCTGTCCAGAGACCGCATCAGCCCGGAGGGGCTGGAGAAGATGGCCCAGCTGAGGTTCGTGGGTGGGCTGTAGAGGGGGGAGTGAGTCATTTCCAGGGTGAAATGCAGGGGAATGGTGTCTCCTTGGGGAAATCTGTGTCTCAGTGGCTGGGAGATGTGGTGCTGGGTTGCCAGTTTTTGATGTGCTGGGTCTGTTTGTTGTGTGCCAGGGGCGTGTGGGTGGTGGGAGGAAACTGTGGGTGAGGATGGATGTCACTTCCCTGGGCTGGGAGCTAAGCTGTGGCATCTTATGCTTGGTGAATACCTTGAAGGGACGTAGAGGAGCACGACAAGCACCTGCTACGTGCTTTTTGTTCTTTTGGTTCTTGTTGGAGCTGATGTTTCTCAGTTCCAGTGCTCTCAGTGTTTGTTGTCAGACTTCTGCTTTCTTACCTGTCCTTAGTGTGTGCTCAGGAAGCATTTCTTGTGTTCCTGGTGCTGTCAGTGGCAGTGCCTTGCCAGTGCTGTGTAGTTTTGCTCTTGATGCCACTCAGCGTGGTGACTCCGGTGGGACTAGCCTGGTGAAGCCAGTCTGTCAGGAAGGAGGTAACACTGTTGCTCTGGGGGATGGTTAAGGCAGCTCTGACAAGTTTCTACTTGGCATCTTCCACGTTTATTTTTGTGACCTCTGTGTCTGCAGGGCTTTGCTGGAGGCTGATTTTCAGAGCAGACTGGCAGCAAATCTAGCAAGTGAGCTCATTTCAGGGCTTGCTCTGTGTTTTGGGCACTTGGTCTGTAGACCATGGGGATATGTCTGCAATTGGAGCAGCTTTAGAGGTTTCAGATCTTCCTCAAGGTGCTGAGTTCACCCAGAGCTGTTGTGTGGAGGGAGAAGAAACACTGTGGAGTGCTGCTGTGGCCTGTGGAAGCCCACCCTGCCCTGGGAATGTGGGCACAGTTGACCTTGTCGTTGCAGGTGGCAGTGTCCTGCCTGTGTCTGAGTGCCTGCTGGCAGCTATGTGGGGACTCTTACCTGACATCCATCTGTAGAAATGTCCAGTTCCCTTGGAGTTTGTGCTGTGCAGGGTTTGGGGTCAGGCAGCCCATCCTGGCTCTGTGCTTTGTGCAGGAACCCGCCAAGATCCTTCTCTTATCCTGTCAAGCTCTTCCAGGCATTGCCATCTGGCTTCTCTAAAGGCTTTACCATCCACACTCTCCTACTGTTTCTATAGGACTTGAGAGATTATAAGGAATAAGGCAGGAACAGCTGAGGATCCCCTTTACCATTAACTTGCCCCACATGTTTCAGAGCTGTTCCTAGACTACAGCTATTTTATTAAATTTAGGGGAGGAATTCTGCTCCAGCATCCAGGCAGGGCTGTAGGCAGCTGACAAGGGGAATGTGATTTCTGGGACTCGGAGGCTTTATTTCCATTGTTCCCAACTCGTTCATTTTTGAGGAAGCAGGGTCTGTGTCTTTGCTGTGTATTTTGGTTAGATGGAAGGGGAGTAGGGCTCATTTAAGATGATCTTTGTTGCCCTGTGGTTCATTGTGTTCTGGTTCCTGGCCCAGACCTTGTGCTCAGGAGGAGCAGGGCCTGGCAGCGTGTGTGTTTTCTATGTTGGATCAGGAGACACTTGTGCCTTGCTGTTGGCAGAACTGTAGCCTTGCTCCTTGCTCTTTGCCAAGCCTTGATCCATTCTGAGTCACCTGTACAAGGGAGATGCTCCTTTTGGATTTGCCCTCGTGGAGAGCAGGAAGGGTGTTAGATTGCAGCAGCTCCCATCTCCCTGGGGGATGTGTGTGGAAGCACTGAGTGCTGCTGGCAGCTGGATGTGAGCAGCAGGTGGTTCAGCACGTGTTCCCTGCGTTCCTGGGCAGTTGCTGTTGCATTGACCCCTCCCTGACTGTGTTTTGCTGTAGGGTGGAGATGCTGCAGCTCTATGAACGGTGCATCCTGATGGATATCGAGTTCTCTGACACCCAGAACGTGGACCAGTTGATGTGGAAAAACGCTTTTTACCAGGTGATTGAGAAATTCCGGCAGCTCCTCAAGGACCCTCAGGGGGAAAATGCCCAAGAAATTCGCAACAAACTGCTCTTGCTTCTAGATGAGGTAAGAAGAGAGAAACATCCTTAGATTCCACTAAACCTTTGGGTGGGATTGACTGGTTTTTAGAAAGGGATGGGGCAACTGGTGATCTCGATCTTGTTCATGTCTCTATGTGCCTTAGGTTAAGCTTATGCAAAGAGGATGCTCAGAACATTATGGTTTAGTGGAGCAGTTGTAGGTCGAGGTAGACATCTGTTACAATTTAAACCAGTTTGTGTTAATGTGTGGTGTGTTTGTGTTAATTAGAAATTGATTTAAGCTAAAATGAAATGAATGCACTTAAGTGGAGCTAAACAGAAACAGTCCTGGAGGTGTTCATGCCAACTTTACCGAATTTGCTTGGAAGTCATTCTATAAAACTGCAGCTCAGTTTAGTCTTTGTACCAGGTAGGCTGACAGACCTGAGATGATGTGTTTTAAAGAATTAGGGTGAGAAAAGGAACTGCTGGAGGCCTTTAGTCCACTATCCTCAAAGCAGGACTCGTTAAACACTAAATCAAGTCAGTCCTGATCTTGTGTAGCTCAGTCTTAAAAAGCTCTGAGGCTGGAGATCCCCCAAGCTCCTTGTTGTGTTCTGAAGAGAAACAGCCCAAACCTCAGGGAGATGGAGCTCCTTGCTTGCACGTGGCAGAGCTGGTATGGTGATTTTGTGCTTGTCATTAGAAAGATCATAACATCCAAGTGTGTGTGTGTGTGTGTTTTGCAGGGTTCTTCTTTTTTTGATGGCCTCCTCCAGAAGCTGCAGGTGTCCTACCAGTTCAAGCTTGAGGACTACATGGATGGGATGGCCATCCGCAGTAAACCTCTCAGGAAAATGGTAGGTTGGCTTCCTCCTGGAGCCTTCTCATCCTGGTAATCCTGTGCAAGGTGCTGCACTCTGTGTGCTGCTCTTGCCAAAGGGCAGGCAGCTGTACTCCAAACAGAACCAGCTTGTTTGCAGGGAATCTTTCTCAGCTGCTGGAGAACTCTGCACTCTGGTGCAGTAACATTTCTTAGCTTCCTTTGCAAAGAACTTGTTTTGTACCCGCTCTGTGACCAGAGCTAATAAAGGAAAGAAGTGCCCAAAGGCACCCTGACCTTTCCTGAGGTACTGAACATGTCTTTTTTCTGCCTGTGGAATCCAGAGTAATGAGGGAAAGCTGGCAGTTGTGCTGCCTCCCTGACTTGTTGCCCTGAGCTGTGAGTACAGGTGCAAGGGACAGCTGGGAAAGGATATTTTAGTCCAGCTCCATTCCCAGAGAGATGTGTTTATCTAACAGCTGTCCTCAAACTGGTCATGGACTGAACAACCCCCTTCTGGCAAGAGGTGGGATATTGTGTCAGAGAGGAGGTGTTTTGGGGATTGGCTTGCCCCTACAAATGCTGAACCAGTGCAATGGAGCCTTGTCATTTCATTCTGCTGCCCTTTTGTGAGACCTTCCGTGTGTCACTGACCTCCTCTTGGCTCTGTACAACAACCCCTGTGGGCTCGCTGGGTCTGCAGGTGAGTCAGGGCTGTGTCCCAGGTGGTCCATGGCTCTCCTTTGCAGGTGAAGTACGCCCTGATCAGTGCCCAGAGGTGCATGATCTGCCAGGGGGACATTTGCCGGTACCGGGAACAGGCGAACGACACGGCGAACTACGGCAAGGCCCGCAGGTAGGCACTCAGCTGCTGTGTCCTTCCACCTCTGCCTCTGGATACCAGGGGTGGATGTCATTTCATCCCTGAACTTGCCTCTAGCCAAAGAAGACTTTCTCCTCCTTTTTAAAGTCTTTCCACTCCTCTGTTGTATCGCAGTCCTGTAAAGCTGAAAGGTGTAGCTGAGTTTTGCTGTTCCAGGGAGCAAGCTGCCGGATCCAGTCATCCTCCACCTAGAAGTGGAGGTGGTGGAAGTTGTCCTGTGGTGATCCTGCAGCAGGGAGGGTTTAGACCACTGAGCCTGGCAGAATTGTTCTTGCATTTTCTGCTGGCTTTTGCATCCGTATGCTCTCACTCCATCAGAACTTAGCAGCACTTGTTGCTCCCTGCTCATCTGTGGGGTGAGCCAGGGGTATTTCCTTCTGCAGCTGGATCTGCCCTCATTTGTCCAGTGCCCCATCCCTCCCCAGGATGGGCACAGCTCACTGTCTGTGCTCACTCCTGCAGGCAGAGGGCACTTGTGGGGAGGGCCACTTCCCTGCAGAAATACCAATTCCAAGGGGAGTTCTGCACCCTTGAGGACAAGGAAGGCAGCCTGATGTCATTTCATTAACCCTTTCTCTCTGTTTTTTCCCTTCCCCAGCTGGTACCTGAAGGCTCAGCAAATTGCTCCCAAAAATGGCCGCCCGTACAACCAGCTGGCACTTCTGGCCATCTACACGGTAAGATGCTCCTCATGCAAGGATGTGCAGGCACAGGGAGAGCCTCTGGGACAGCTGGAGATTCCATCCGGTGGAGAAAGGCATTGTTTAGGGCAGTGCTCGGATGGTTTGGGTTTTTTCTTAAAAGAAAAAAAAAAAGCTGATGGCAGGATGTGCTGTGTGGATTCCAGCTGCTGTGGCTTCAGGCAGCTTTGTCAGATACACGCTACTCCCTCAGGGATTTTGGGGACTGTTTTGTGGGCTGTTAAGAGTGTAATTGTTTTAAGTTGAAAACACAGGCCACTTTATGCATGAGATTTTTGTGCTCAGAGCCATCTGTTTGCTATCACGTCACTGAACCTGTGGGCATTGGTCTGAGCAACATCCACACGTGACTTCCCCGTGTTCCAGTTGTGCTGGCTACTCCAGCCATGCAGGAAAACTGACTTCAGGGACGATGTGGCAGCAGATAACAGAAGCATCATGCTGGGGCACAGAGGCTGGCAGGGATCTGCTAGTTCACAACACTGGAAGATGCTGGTTTAAGGTAGAGCGGTTCAGAACTGCAGGGTTCAGAAACACCTTTCCTTCATGACTGGGAAGGGCCTTTCTCACAGTGTCTGTCTGTCCCAGGCAGTATTGAGGGAGAGGGAAGGGGAAGCACATGGGAACATGGCTTTGAATGCCTCAGGAGTGGCAGGTCTAAGCCACTTGTTTTTTGTTTTGTTGTGTTTTTTGCAGAGGAGGAAGCTGGATGCTGTGTACTACTACATGCGCAGCCTGGCTGCCAGCAATCCCATCCTCACTGCCAAGGAGAGCCTCATGAGCCTGTTTGAGGAGACAAAACGCAAGGTGAGTCCCAAGCTGGGCTGTGGGATGCTGCACCTGCCTGTGCTACGTGCTGGAGGGCATGGAGAGATTGGTGGCTTTTGCACTTGGAGATACTCCTTACCTGCTTCTAAGAAATTTCATGAGAGAGGCAGCCTTCAGAATGATGGTTTTGGGGTGGTTTGAGCAGCTGAATCGCTTCTTTCTGGGTCACAAACTGATTTAGCTGAGCTCAGCAGGAGCTGTCGGTTGCTGTGGTTTGCAGCATGGCCTTGGCATGTAGCACAATCATTGTTTTATTCCATAGGTGCCCCACACCCATGGGGGTGGATAAGGGAGGCTGCAGTGCATTTGTGCCCCAGGGAGTCACCCCAAATACAGCGCTTGGGCTGCCACACACTCCTGGGACTGGACGCAGCTTTTCCTGTCCTGTGGTAGCTGGAGTTGAAAACTGCTCACCTTCACTGTCCTGTAAAGTCCGAACCAAATTCTGGACCTGTCCCTGAGTTACTGTGGTTGTGAAGCAGGGGAAAAGGGCTAATTTTTCCATGTATATGAAAATGATACACTTCCCCTGACCCTTGATCCCTGGGTGATCTGAATGTGTCCTGTGTGCCCAGTCCGAGCAGATGGAGCAGAGGAAACATCAGGTGCTGGATGTGAGCCCCAGCCGCCGGGGCAAGGGCAAGAAATCCACGCTGCGACAAGTGGGAGATGATGCCACCAGGCTGGAGATCTGGATCCATCCCTCCCATCCCCGCCCCTCCCAGGGCCACGAATCCGGCCGGGATTCCGAGCAGGACAACGGGCTTGGGAACCTCAGCCCCAGCGACGTGAGTACTGCAGGAGACGGCGGTTGGCTTCGGCCTCATGTGTTTGGAATGCAGTGGAATGACACTGGATCTGTTTTGCTTTGCTGTTGCTAAATTTTCCAGTGTTCTGGCTTTCCCTGTGGGAGCCGTGCCTGGGTCAGGCTGAGGAGCTGGTGACCTCGTGCCTCTCGTGTTTAAGGCATGTTGTTACCATCCCTTTCTTGGCAGCGCGCGCTGGCGTGGCTGATGTGGAACAGGAGAAAGGCACAAACAGAAGATGCTGTAAAATGCTTCTGCTCTGAGGGCTCTAACTTGGGTGAGGTTCCCGGTGGGAAATGAGGTCAGGTGCTGGAGACCAGGGTTAACAGTGACCCTGGTAGTTCTGAGGCTTGTTCTGGAAGTGTGTCACTTGTCCCATTGCCAGATACTTGGAGGTCTGCACTGGGAATGTGAAAACTGTGGTTTCAATTTCCAGTGTAGGTGTTACATTTGCATAACTTGCTCTGCTGAGAGACCAGACCAGCACCTTTCTTTTGCAAGAATTAAAAATATAATTAACTGTTGGTGTCTCCAGTGAGCCTGTCCAGCTGTACCTTGCAGGAGGAGCACGGGTGAACTCTGTCAGGCCCAGGAATGCGGGCAAAGGCGGTGGTGGTTGGGAGCTCATCCTCCAGGAATCTTTGCACTGCTCTGGCACATTTGACTTGCAAGGGAACTTGCCAGGGAGCTCTGGGCTGCCTGTCCTAAAATGGCTGTTAAGGATGGGAGTTTGGGAGAACTGGGAAAACCTTCCCTGCACACTGTGGGGCCCAAAGCTTCTTGGGTTTGTGCTTTTGTAACAAGTTTGTGACTTCAGCTGGGTGGAACTGGGGTGAAGTCTTGGGGCTTTGAAAGACAAGCTCTGGCACATTGCTGCAGCATTTTTCAGATGTTCCTGCCTTTGGTTGTTTTCCCTCTCCTCAGCTTTTCTTCTGGGGACTTTTGCTTCCTCAGCAGCATTGAAAGGAACGTGCCAAGCTTTAGCTCCTCCATCAATTATTGATGAAGCTGCTTGTCATGAGATGCTGTCAGTGTTTTTGGGGCACTGGTGGGGGTTTCTCTTTTGCTGTGCTGTCACAGGAGACAGTGTAGCAGCTGGCAAAGCAGGTGGCAGTGATGTGTTTGTAGCACAGCACTTTGTGCTGGAGCTTTCCCTTGCTCTGTTCAGTGGGGTCTGTGCTCTCTGACATGCAGCTTGCTGGCACTGTCTGTACACACTGATATTTACCATTAGTCTTGATTTCTTTCTGTTGAAACACTGGTTCCTGAAAAGTATGAGCTTTCTGATCATGGAGAAGCCACACCAGCAGAAATAGAATGGCAAAAGGGAGCTGAGGGCCTGGGTTTGGGCACTGTTGGTTTTGGCAGCCAAGATATTTATTCTCTGGCTGCCTGTGCCTGCTGTGGGGCGGCATTAAAGTTGGCACAGCTACTTATGGGGGGCCATGTCACCCAAAATAACCACGTGGAAAGGAAACCTTAAATCTTGGTCGCTGCCAAAGCTCCCAAGCTGTGAAGCCGTGGGCTGGATAAAGACAGCAGCTCTTCGGGAAGCTCTGGACTCCTTCCTCACTGATGCTGGAGCCTCTTAGCCTGTTCCTCACAGCATCCCCGCGTTGTTTTGGAGCTGCTTGGCTGGAGAGGAGCCGAGCAGCCCTGAGTTGCCGCTGTGTGGCACTGTTTGGCCTCGGAAGGGCCCTGCCTGGCCGGGACAGGAGCAGGAGCAGCCCTGGCGCTGGCAGCACCTCTGTCCCACATCCCCGGCCGGCCGGAAGGCAGCAGCTCTGCTCCCAGGGGACGTGTGCCAGCGTTTGTGTGTCATTTTGGGGAAATGAAGCTAAATGTGTCATTGCCTCCCCAGTCCCTTCCTTGTCAGCTTCAGCCCTTGAAAAGGCAGAGGCAGGCTGTGTTCTGTGTTGGCCCTGATAGCTGTGCTCTGCAGGTAGCAGAGGCATCAGCCTTGTGGCAGCTGTTTCAGGGCCAGAGAAGGGGGTTTTGCAGGGCAGAAGGGATGAGTTCAGATGCCAGCAGCAGATACAGCACTGCAAGTAGAGCTATAACAGCTCTGGATGCATTCTGGGCAGGGTGTGGGAGTGAGGCTGCTTGCACCCTTCAGCCAGAGGCTGTTGTTTCAAACCCAGCCACAGGTGGTTTGACTGTGAGGGTGCTGGCTGTTCTACAGGTGACAAGAAGTCGATTGGGGATGTTTTCTGTCCTCAGTAGTCGCTCTCTTCAGTGTGCAGGTGGTGGGGTGCCAGTCCTGTTTGTCCCTGATGTGACACACTTTGCAGGGAGGTGCTGCACAGTTGCTCTCCCAGGACCTGCTGCTGTGTGTGCTGTCCCTGTCAGCACATGCTTACACATCTCTGCTCAGGATTCACTTCATTTGCCCTTGTGCAGCTCTATACCAAGACTCCCAAATTGCTTTATTTCAGGGTCAGGAGCCCACAGCCTGGAGTTAGTAATGTGGGATGGCAAGAGTGAAAAGGCCAGCTCAAACTGCAGCCATTTCTGGGATGAGGGAAGCGTGCGGGGCTGGCAGTTTGCCTGCACTGTGCTTTTAGGTAGAGGCTTGGCAGAGTTGCCTGTTTCACAGTTTACTCCATCCCCTTTTCTAGGAAGATGCAGAACTGGAAGAACACACCAACCACCAAGGGGTGTAAATCTGTGTTTGACCCCTTCCCCTGTCACTGGATTTGGCACTGCTGGCACACAGGACAAGGGACAGCTTCAGAGCGAGCTGAGGAGGTGTTTGTTTGAGTTGCAGCCTGGCTGTTTTGTGCTCAGGCTTTTGGTTGTTTTGACCACAGCCTTTTGGGGTTTCATTCTGTGAACGGCTGCTCTCTTGTACGTTGCATGTTTCTGGGTGGGCAAGGGCAGGAGGGCTTTCCTTGGCAATATCTGGTCACTTCATGTGTGTGCAGTTCCAAAGAGAAATGCTTGTTGGAAAAAAGGAGTCTGAGCAAGTGAGCAGTTGTGTTGGTGAGCTGAAGAGCTGAGCCTCCGCCATTTCTTCTCTGCCACTGGTTTCATTTGCCATGGGTCTGTATTCATCTTAAATCTGATAGTACCTTAAGCAGTTTGCTCTGCAGGCTGTGAATTGGTAAAGTAAACAGGGCAAATGGGCTGTCAGTCTCTTGAGAAAGTGCTAATATTACACTGAGTTTGAGATTTTAATCACTCCTGTCAGGAAATGCTGAGTTAAGGTTCTCACAATTGCTGCTGCCTGCTGCCTGTGCTCTGCAGTAGACACTTCCTTGTGTTACCACGCAGCATGCAGGCACTAATAAAGATTGCTGCAGCTAAGATTAGGGAAGAGAGGTTTTCCCTTGGCAGGCCAGTAATTGAATAATACTTCTCTCCAGATGTCTGAATACTTCATCATCATTAAAGAATTACGTCTCTTAGCCTCTTTGTGAGAGGTCAGTCTTGTAGAACCATCAAAAGTTTGGTAGGGCCACCAGAAAATCTCTCGGGAAAGCAAAGGCCAGAGTCAAGATCTGCTGTCACATCCCTTTGCATCAGCTGCAGGAACATTCCCATTTTCCTCCAGCCTGCTGGTCAAGGGTGGAGGTTGTGGATTTGCCTGGTGCTGTGTGCCTATGGAGCAACGGCCCCTTTGCAGTGGCAGAGAAGTTGGGGTGGAATCATTGGCTCTGGAATTCACGGCCGGTTTTAACTTCGATTTCTTTACGCTGACTTTCTTCTCAGCAGCAGGGAGTGTGAAACACTGCACCAGGGTTTCCATGAGTGAGCAGTAAATACCACCATGAGGCAATTTCGAGAATGCCTGTGCATTCTAGAGCATGGGCAGGACCTTGGGGCTGCCCAAGCTGCTTCCTCAACAGAGGCCATGTGTCCTTAGCAAAAAGGATCCCTGTCCCAGGCAGCTCCTGCATGTTTCACATCCGTTTTTCCTTGGTGATGTTTGTTGTTCCTGCTCTGTGCACTTGTTCCTCTTGGGCAGCAGCCACTTGTGTGACTGGGCTGGCTCCTTCTCCTGCCCGGTTTCACTCCATGCAGTTTTTCATCTGGTGGAGCTTGGGCTTTGCATCTGGAGGGATAAAAACTCATTTTAGTCTGTTAGCAGTTGTGGTGGGCGTTTCTTGGCCGTTCTGCTCCTTTAGCCTGTCCTTTGCTTGGACCAGTCACACACAGGACCAGAAGTGACCCGTGTTCAGAGTCAGGCTTGCCTGGACGTCGCTGCCTCTGCTCCCTGCGAGTGTCTGGTTTGTTCAGAGGCTGTTGTGGTGTGAGCTGGGTGTCTCTGAGCGTGGCCAAACTTTGCTCATGCAAATATACCCCAGAGACACCCCTGTTTCTGAGAGTTTCTCCATCCACTCTCAGCTCTTCCCCTCACTTTGTTACTCTGTTCCATTGCACATGACTAGAGGTAAGTGACAGGCAGAAGTGGAAATGATGTATTGCTGTAATGATGGTTGTTCTTCCATACAGATGCACGGAGAACAGGCTGCTTGGGGAACTCATTATTTTTGGTGCATCCCTGCCAGGCTGGTGGGAGCATTTCTCCTCACTGCATGGTTGGGTGGTTTCACTCAGGACAGTGAAAGATTGATCTTTTCTTTGCAGACTCCTATGAATAATCTTTGCTGGATGAAGTACAGGGCTCCTACAGGGCTCTCTCATTTGATTCTTCCATGGTGTCAGGTGGGCAAAACCCTCAGAATGGTCCATTTTAGGAGCCTGTGATCTGGACAATGAGCCCAGGCAGCTGGGGCTGTGCCTGTGGTTTAGATGGGCAGGGTGAAAGCACAGACTTGCTGCCTTCCCCCCACTGCTGGGGCACGGCTCCCCAGAAAGGTAACCCTGCAGGCTGCACGTGATGTCCTGTGCTGACTTTTGCATGCTTTTAGGGGTTTTTTAACCCAAAACTAGATGATGGTGCAGTGAGTGGAGGGAAAGGGACCCACTAGCCCAGCAGTGCCTGGGCATGCCCCGTGTGCTGCTGCTGGAGCTGTTCCCACACCAGTTAAACATCTGAGCCCCACCAGAGCAGTGGTGTAGGTGTGTCCCCAGAGGGAGGGAGTGTCCCCTCGGGTTTTTCTCACGGAAGGAGCTGGTGGGATACACACAAGCTCTTAGAGTGTCAGCACCGTGCCACAGGGGGGTGGCTTGTGTCGGGAGCTTTGTCCCCTCTATGGTTAGATGCCCTCTAGTATCGGATGGGATCCTGTCTGTGGTGTGCTGCGTTCTGGGCTGTCCTTGCTGCCAGCGGATGGCAGTGCTTCCCCCCCAGCCTGCTCCTGACCCGCACCTCTGCAGAGCTGCCAGCCCCTGCTGAGCCTCCCCTGCAGCACTACAAGAAGCAGAGATGCTCTCTCGGGTGGGAATTCCAGGCACCAGCAGTCAGCTGAGGGCTGCCTTCCCTTATTTCTGGCCTTTATCCACTGCCCACGTGAGAGAACAGCAAGGGCCGTTGCATCCTTAATCTTTGTGTCCAAAGCGAGACTTGAGAGGGAGAAGTGTGGAGTTCCCTCTGCCCTGCCCTCATTTTCCTCACCCCCACAAGCTTGCAGGAAGCTGTTGGGTTTGGTTACTCATTCATGGAGGTCAGGACTAGGTCTGGGGTTTTTTTTTTCCCTTTGTGTTTAGGAAACAGTTTACAAACTGTTTTGAGCACGGGGGAGCTGGTGGCGTGTGAAAGAGACTTCTCAGCCTCTGTACTGCTGGACTTGCATTAATTTTCTGCCCTGCCTCCTTTTCTGTAATCTTTTTCTTGGTTGGCAGCATGAGGATTTCTGAGTGCTTTCCCCTGCCTGCAACCCCTCTGCCTCCTGATACAACCAAACCACCTTGGGGCTTTATTTTCACTTGAGCCGTTTTGTTTCACGTGGTGAGGTTGGTTTCTTACTCCTCAGCAGTGAGAAGAGTTCTCTGCAGAGGAAGTAAAAGAGTGCCAGGCTGCAGTTGAAACTGGTTAAACACCAAAACCACACTCCTGGTCTCGCTGGGTTTGAGACGTGACACTCAGCCATGCAGCTCAGCACTGGCTTTTTTTGCCTGCCAGTTGTGCACCATCCCTGCTTGCACTTCGTTTTTTTAATAAATCGTGTTTTCACTTCAAATTGCTGATAAAAACCTTCTCATCTGCAATTCCTGTGTTAGCAGTGCAGCCAGAAAATGCTGTTCCACTTTGCCTGGGCTTGTGATGTTCTGTGGATGCTCAGTGCTGCTCCAACCAGAGCCTGATTCAGCCTGTGCACTCGTGTCATGTAGAGCCCAAGTGTTGCTTTCCAGCACAACTTGACCTTTTATCACTACCCAGAAAGTGAAGACTGAGCTATTTGTAGCAGTTTCCAGAAGTTGGTGTTGATATTTCCCCCCCCACCCCCCTTTATTCTTTTTAGTTGGTGGTTTTATTTAACTGTGAAGAACAAGGCAGGGAGTAATGTTGCCTGAATGGGAGAGACCCTGGTGTGTTCTCCTTCTGGCAACAGGCATCTGGTGCTAATGTGTGTGGTGGATCAGAGGTGGGAGCACTACAAGGACATCAATGAGTTGTGCCTTTGTGAGGGGCTCTGCTCTATCCCCATGCTCAGAGAGGCTGCGGTGAGGGGAGAGAGATTTTGTGTTCCAACAAGCTTCTCATACCCCAAAACCAAGTACAATCATCCAGAAACCGCCTTTCCCTGTCAGTCACTCTTTCCTCATTTCCTCTCCTGCTGGTGCTGATCAGGCAGGGATTTGTGTGTAACCAAACCCCCTCCTGCTGCTGCACACGAGGCCTTTCTCAGAGCAGTGGGTTTGATGGTCCTGGTGCTGCGCAGTGGTGTAGGGAGAGAGAGTTTGCACTTGAGATGAGAATGCTGCCGGAATTGGCAGTACCGGTAAAGGAAGTAAAACATCTTAATAGCAGGGTTGGGAGATTTCCCAGAGCAGGGTGAAGGCTGTAGACACTGATTTCTCTTGAGATCTTTTTTTTTGTTATTGGTCTAACCTTGATCTTTGTCTGAAGCTGGCCCAGGCCAATGTTTCCTGCTGTCTGTTGTAGACTTTTTGAGATTGGCACCTCGTATCCCACAGCCAAACCTCTTAATTCTGCCATGGGGAGTGTTTATTCCTCTTCAGTGTTGAATGAGCCATTTCCAGACAGGCTTCGTATCCACTGTGGAGGTGGGTACTAGGAAAGAAACTTCCTTCCGGAGGATCAGGGAGTGGAACCTGCTGGAGTCTGTGTCATTTCCTCTGTCCTTGGCTCTACTCTTCCTCCTCAGCAGATTTCACTGCTGCATAATTCAAAGTGGAGAGGGAGATGCAGCAGGGTGGACAGCTACCTGTGGGAGCCTGAGGCACAGCCTGGCTGGGAGCAGCTCCTGTTATCCCGGATGGGGAGCGTGGCTGGAAGAGTGGGGATGTGAAGGTTGTGTGAGATAATGCTGTCATCCTTCTGGAAGGCTCTGTCTCTGCTCAGCCTGTTGTCCAAATGTCTCCTCTCTTGGCCCAACTCCATCCTAAGCCTTTCACGGTTCGATCTCTTCAGTCTTCACCCTTCTTAATTTCTTGCATTATCTCCCTCCTTTGTGCTTTAACCCCACAAATAATCTACTCTGGAGTAGTAAAGAAGGCTGACAACACCCTGAGCTGCCTTAGCAGCTGATCTCTTACGACCAGAATTCATCACACATTTATTTGTGTCAGTTTTCTGTCACAGGAAGGTGAACACTGTTTATTCCTGGCAAACAGTGAGTGTTTGAGTATAAGCTGCTTTTGGTTGGGGCTGCTTTAGTGCACATGTGGCCTCCCTCTTACCTGCTGGACACAGAAAGCTCTGCCTGGGCTTTCAGTGCTTAACCAGATGCAGCCTTGAAGAGCTGAGCTTGTATCCTAAATGACCTGCAGCACCGGAGCCAATTTGTGAAAAGTTCTGTGTTGAAAGTGAACTTGATATCTCAGCTGAGGACTCTCTGGCGTGTTTGCATAGATTCATAGAGTTTATGGTCAGCAGGGACCATTAGATCATCTAGTCTGATCTCCTGTATATCACAGGTCCTTAAATTTCACCCTGCTACTCCTATGTGAAGCCAAATAACTCGTGTTTGGCTAAAGCAGTACTTCCAAAAAGACATCCAGCCTTGAGAATCCACCCTTTTCCTGGGGAGTTCGTTCCAGTGATAATTGCACTGGCTTTGAGATGCTTTTACCTTATTTACAGAGTGAATGTTCCCGGTTTGTTCCCATGCTTTGCTCTTCTGCAGGTGTGAAGAGCCCTTAAGCACCACGGAGGCACTTTACACCCAGCAGCCCAATCTTATTTTGATAACACTGAACAGATTGAGCTGTTGAAATTTTTTCACTGCAAGGCATCAGTTCTAGACTTTGAATCACTTTTATGGCTGGTTTTTTGGATCCTTACCAATTTTTCAGCATCCTTTTAAAAATAAGGGCGCTAGAGGATGCAGTGTTTCAGTGTCATCCCCCACGGTGCTGTATTTAGATGTGAATGTGCTGTCCAGTCCCTGCTCTGCTTGCACATCCAGGGGATGTGTTTAATCCTTTGGTGCTGGACATTGCATTGGGAATTCTGCCATTGTGGTCCCTAAAGGCTTTGTGGAGAAGCTGCCTCGGGCACGATCTCCTGGAAGACTTCATTTTCCATGTGATGCCAGATGAATAACATGACATTTGATGCTGGAAACCCCCAGATTTTGAAGCTGTTATAATAAACCCTGTGTGAATGTTCTGTAGCCATCGTTACTGCTCCAAACGGGCAGTTTGACAGCAGAATTTCCTTTTGTTGATTAAAAACGTTGCTCGTGAGTCTCTACCATCCTCTTTCCATCCAGTTCAGTGAGGGTTCCTGAAGACCTCTCTTTAAGAGGTTACTGAATCAGTTTATTCGTTTAATGATAATATTTTTTCAAGAATGTTGTGTATTACTAATTCATGGAAACCAAATTTAGATACAAGCCTGGTTGAAAAGGAAGTAACATACATATAAATACTCTATTTGACCTGCTTTCGTCGAGTTGAAAATTCTGCTAGTAAATTCGTTATTAAATTATGGTGAATTTATTTAGAAGTCAGATGCTTGTTCTGGAGCCAGTGAAGTTACCATAGTTTGATCTTTACGTTACTAAAACAGATCATTTTCTTCCTTAACATTTTTCCTCTCACCTGCTCCCTGCTGGGATGAAGGAAGAACTCAAAAGCTCACTGCTTTTGCCAGGGGGCTTCTTAAATTCCTCTTTTTCTCTTACTGGGTTGATGGCTTGTAACTCTTACAGCCATGAGATGTGTCCTGGAGCTGCTGCACTGTGAAAGACCAGGGAGCTGCAGGAGTGTTTCAGTGTCTCTTTACCTGTAAATTAATTTTTTTTATGCCTCAAGGCCATGATGCATCAGGGTTCCCTCTCTTTTCCATATCATAGCAAATTGGATTTTACATTAGTGCGGTGCCTGATGTTAAGTAGCAGGATTTTCACTGGAATTGCTTCTACTGCTGCAGAAATGAGTCTGTTTCAGGGCAGGACATTGCTCTGCTAAGCAGAAACCTGCACTAAACACGTGGCAAGAAGCAGCCAAGGCAAGCCCTGTATCCACTTGTGGTTGCAGGTGGTATATGAAGAGAAGTGATTATTGTAATTAGCCCAGCTGGAATTTGCCCACAGCTCTGTGGGTACCTTGTAAACACTGCAAAAATGCCAGACAATCTTAACAGCCCTTTTGTCTGGTCTCCTTTATGTAGGTAGCCATTTGCACAAAACCCTTTCCACCAGCACCTTGGTGGGGTTACACCTGTAGCAGTAAAAATTCCTCCTGGTATCCTGCCAGTCGAGCCCACTGCAGTATCCTGGGCTTTTCAGGAATCTCTGTACCAGTGTTGGACTGGGTGCTCTGAGAAAGCTGCCTGTGGAAAAAGAGGAATAATCTTAATGTGGTATATCTAACCCTTGAGCTGGGAGTGAGAATATGGCACGTTTTGAGTGCCTGGATGTTATTTCACACAGTTCTCAGCAAGGAAGCTGTGCCTGGAAAAGCCTGACTGCCCAAGAAACCCTAAAAATATTTGGGATGAGTGTGGTACGTGTTTTGGAGCAGAGCTGTGTGGCTCTGTGGTCTGTATCCCAACCCCTTGTCACTGAGGAGACCCTTAGACTCAGGAGAACATCCTGCTGTGCTCCAGGCCCTTCCACTCCAGTGGAGACAGAGCATTTGTTACAGGCAGTTTTGCATCTGGTCTCTTGATTAATGGACTTGTCTTTTGCAGCCTATTTTGACTCTGACACCGCTTTCTGCTCCACAGATGCTTTGCTGATGTTGAAGAAAGTTTGCCTCGCTTGATAAAGACCAGATCCTGGAATTTACTTCCAAACCTGAAGTAACAATTTTTAACTTGAAACGCTTTTTCCCCAGGAGTCGTTTCTCCAGAATCTTTCCCTTATTTGGTGCCTCCTCCACAGCTGGGGCTGATGCTCAGGTGCCAAAGCTCTGTGCACTCCTTGCCCGGAGCCAAACGGGTCCAAGCGCGGCAGCGTCGCTTCCCAGCCCTGATTGTGGCACTCCTTTTCCTGTGCTCTCCTGTGGCACTTCCAGCACTGCTGTGCTGGGGTGGGGGACACCATTTTCAACGTGCTCAGTGCAGTATCTGGAGGTTAAATGTTGCTTTCTTCTCTGCTGGCTGGAGACAAGGCGGGCCTATCCCGAAGCTGCCCGAGCGGTTCCGTGTTGCTGTCAGGCCATGCTCCCCGCGGCCTCGAGGAGATTTGAGCTGGCTGTTCAGCCCCGTTGCTATCTCTGCTCTTTTAGCTGCTCCACGAGAAGTTGTTAGTCACTGTTGATTCCTTCCATGGCAACAAATCCAGTTGGGTTGGCGGCGAGGTGTGTGAATGCTCCCCAAGCAGCACTGGGCTGCTTCCTCTGGTGAGGTTGCCTCTTCCCAGGTGGATTTAGTCTGTCTGCACATGCTGACTCATGACAGCCAAAACAGCTGTTTTCAGCTTCAGGCACTACTGTGTGCAGGGACCCCTTCTTCTTCTTGACAGCTGGTTTGTTTTTGTAACTAATGCCTTCACTATATGCTCATAACTTCCATATCGGTGATGCCCGCTTTTCAGCTGGAAGGGCCAAAATCCAGTTTTTGACATAGTTTTGTTATTGTATAAGCTTTTCTTGATGGGCTTTTCCCAAGTGAGCAACTGGGACGACCCAGATTTGGCTTCCTGTCCCAAGGAGCAGCGTTGCCCACAAAGGGCAGCAATGTCCGTGTACTGGGAGTCCTGCTCTGGCATCCTGATATCTGCATGAGGACCATTTTTGGGAAATCTTTGTAGGGGGCTTTTGGGCTGCAGAATCAGTGAGAAGAAGGCAGTAAGTTGTTGTAGGTCTTGTGGGAGCACTGTCAGGGTAGTGAGCATGCTTTTGGGAAGTGTTCCTTTCCACCATGGGAATGCAGAGCAGCAGGTGACAGAACTTCCTCCTCTGTGCCAGGCCAGTCATGGAGGTCGCTGTTTCCTCGTGAGAAGCCCGAGTTTGATGGGAGGAGCTGGGAGGGCTCCCAGAGGCTGAGGGACAGGTGAGTCAGTAGGGAAACAGTCATCCAGAGAAAAGCCCAGTCAAAGCAGCCCCATGGCCTCAGCATGAACCCGAAGATGAAAGGTCCAAAGTTGAGTGATGAGCTCATCAAAACCTCGAGGCTGTGAGAGAAAAAGTGGTGAAAGAAGCGTGAGGTGCCTGCTTGAGATGCCACAGTACTGGGGCACACTGGGCTCTGCCTGGGCTTGCTGGGGTTGTGATATAACTTGGCAAGAGACATGAAACATGTTCATTTCTAGAGGCAGGTATGACATTTCCTTAAAAACAATTATAAGTAAGCACATATCTCTGTCCTGGTTCTGTACTGGTTGCTGGGGAGTGTGACTGGTTAGTCCTTGGGATTGTGAGTGAAAAGGCTGAGTGTGAAACTTTATCTGAGAAAATGGGGGTGAAGCCAATGTCCTGACAAGCCCTCCTGGAGCTGGGTGTCTGTGGACCCACTCTGGGTATGTCCCTGCTGGGTGTCACTTTCCATTCAAGGTGCGGAATTTTGGTTTTCCCCCACTGCCAGTAAAGTGTGGGGATTTCAGAGCACTCCTGGGGCCGTGGGTGAATGTGGGCCTTGGAGGAGAATTTCTGCCCCAATTTCTTCTTTCCCCCACCTGCAGCCTACCCATAAGTGTTACTGTCCAGTAGAAATGGGTCAGGCCTCATGCTCCTTCTCTTTTCTATATTTCCCCTCAAAGCATGCAGAGCATGGACCCCCTCCTCCAGCTCTTGCACAGGGTCTTGCTGTGGGGCAGAGCACTGCCCACCACCCGACCAACGCTCTTGCACTGCTCTGAGGGCTGTGATTCCTTGGATTCCTTAGGCTGTGTCTGTGTCAGGGCCTGTGATTTCAGCCAGAGCTAGTCACAAACCAGTTTTTTGCTTCCACAAGCTGTTGCCGAAAAAAAAAGGACCTGTTAAAGGCTTCAAGCTCTCAATTACCAAAGTGTCCTAAGGTGAAGAATCAGCTATATCCAAACTTCACTGGCAGAATGAATAAGGACTCTGCTGTGCTGTCCCGGTATTCCCCAGTCTCTTCTGGGTTCCATCTGCAGAGTTAATAAAATGGTGGCAAATCAAGTTGAGTTCTAGTGGAAAGGGCTCTTTAGGGCAGCCGTAAAATAGTGAGTAAGCAAGAACCCCTTGCTGCGGGGGCCAGTTTAATTGGTCTGGCTTGTTTTATGAGACAGGTTTTATGTTTAAACTCGCACATGGCCCAGGAGCGACTCTGCAGCAGGGCATCATTCTCCTGCATGGATCCTCCGGGAACGCAGCCGGGTTAATTACACCTCACTGAAGGTGCAGAGCAGCTGGCATCAGTCATGGCTTGAGCCCAGGGGCTCAGCAAAGGGGGGGTGGCACCAGAGCTGGCATGCCAGTGACAGCTGTCCCCTGCAGCCAGGCCTGGCAGAGGGCTTGGGAGGCACTGGTCAGTGCCTGCCCTGCATCCTCTGGCGTGTGCCCAGCTCTTGGCTGGGCACTGCCACCAGCCCTGCCAGGTAATCTTATCCTCCCCCTCTGAGTGGAAGTGGGGGAGTTGAAGCTGTAAAAGCCCTGGGTGGATTGGAGCAGCGTGGTGGTGCTCTGGGTCGCTGCTGGTCAGCGTCTCCCTCGCAGCACTCGGGGCCTGGCTTTTCTCAGCACGCTGAGGCTGTGCAGGCACAGGCGAGAGAGGAAAACCTCCTGCTCTGGGGAAGGTAAAAGTGAGGCCAGTCCAGTCCTGCTGTGACACAGCCACCCCCAGGGCCAGGCTGAGGGAGTGCTCAGCCATCCTCAGAGCTGTGTAGATAAGGACTGGGGAAGCCCAGAGCTGTGCTGAGTGAGCAGAGGTGGCCTGGAGCAGTAGTAAGTAATTTCTCAAGTAAGGTTTTAGAGTCAGAGGACCAAAGCAGGGCAGGAAGCTGCCTTCACACCGTGTGCTACAGCCAGCTCCTGTGTCCCCTTAGCTCCATGTCCACAGAATCATGGAGTGGTTTGGGTAGGAAGGGACCTTAAAGACCATCTAGTTCCAACCCCCCTGCCATGGGCAGGGACAGCTTGCACTAGAGCAGATTGCTCACAGCCCAGTCCAACCTGGCCTTAAACACTTCCAGGAATGGGGCATCCACAGCTTCTCTGGGCAGTTCAGTAGCTGTTCAAGATGCAGGGTCTCAGAGGCTCTGCTGGCACATCTGAACACTGTCTTTAACACCAGATAAGTGAGGGGGTGCAGCATCACCCCAATCCTGCCTTGCTTCTGGAAGCTGCTCCTGGCAGGGCACAGATACGTGTGAGTGCTGCTGCTGAGCTCTGTGCTGGCTGCTCTGCAGGAAAGTGCTGGGGAGGACTTGGTGCTCCCTCTGCTTTGTCCAGCTGCTGCTCTGCCTCTGACACAGTCGGGAGCACGGAACAGGCTGCTGCTGGTGGTTGTGGGGTTGTGTTTTTCTGTCGGTAGGAATGCTAGTGGGGAATGCTGCCTTTGGAGACTCCTTTTCCAGAATCCCTTAGGCTGTGTTAAGTTTTGAGTTGGTGAGACAGAGGGGAGGAGAGCATTGCCTAGCGGTGCCTGGAGTGCAGGTGTCGGGTTTGGAGTGCCTGGGAGTGCAGGTGTGGGGTTTGGGGTGCCCAGGGTGTGGGGTTTGGGGCTCCCGGGGTGCAGCAGCCCTGTGCAGGATCTCAGGACCCGGCAGAGGGTGCTGTGTCTCCACCGCCTCTCCCAGCTCCGGTTCCAGCTCCAGCTGTTTGGCACTTGCCTCTGCCTCTGTGCAAGATGTTTGTAAGAGTTTGGGCATGTCCATTTGGTTCCCATCTCCAGTGCCACCCCCAGTATCCAGGCCAGGTTCCTCTGTCACTGGGGACATTCTTAATTCACAGGAAATAGGAGAGAGTTTAATTGTTTTCTCCGCTCTCTTTTTTTTTTTCCCTTTTTTTTTTTTTTTCCCATGCAGCTGAACAAAAGGTTCATCCTCAGTTTTCTCCATGCCCATGGGAAGCTGTTTACCAGGATTGGGTAAGTGTGCAGGATGTTTATTTTATTTTCCTACATTACAAGTCTTTTTGGAATTTAATATTGTTAGCAACTAAGCTGTGTTTGGAGCTGAGGGCACAGGGTGTGAATTCTTGCAGGCCTGGCCTCCTGGTTCTTATTCTCCTTACCCGCCCTCCAATCCACACTGGTTGGAGCTTGGGCTTTTCCTTTCCCCCACTTCAAAGCCCATTTCTGCCCATGTACCAGGACCCTCTGGCAGAAGCTGAGCTCAGATGGTTCACACACACAGGAGGGACTAGAGGCTGTTTTCTCTCTCTCCCATCACCTAACTGTGCTCCCTCCCCTTGAATTTCTGGGTTTAACCCCCTCTCTTCCATTGCCCTCACCCAGTTCAAAGGTGGCACCTGGGGCTCTCAGTGGCTGTTGCCTGTGAGGATCACAAAGCCATCGAGGCAGATCCGTGTGGTGGCTGAAAGCTGCCATCCAGAGTGTGGCAAAACAAGCCTTACCCTTCATCTCCTCGCTGCCATTTTGGTGAAAGCCCCGTAACTGAGAGCTGCCCTGGTCGTGGGAACTGGTTTGTACAAAGTGCCCTTGGCAGTGGCTGTCAGAAATGGGTTTCGAGTAATTGAACAGCTCCCCTTGAAGCAAAGCAAGCCTGATCCCGGCCTGGGCTGAGATCCCAGCCCAGGGGACACCCTTACGACCCCGAGGGCAGAGCTCAGCCTCACAGCTGATGGCTTCCCATGGAGCTGCCTCTGCTCCAGGTCCGGACTGGCCCTCGCTCTGTGGGAGCAGCTGGTGAGCAGAGACCCCACGTGGGTCTCTGGCAGTGGTGGTCTCTGCTTGAGCCTGCCAGTGCCTCAACTGGAAGCAACTGGAGTCTTCTGAGCTCTGTTGGCTTCTTCATTCTCCTTGGAACTGCTGGCTACAAGTCACAGGACTGAGAGGCCTTTTCCAGGCCGTGTGGGTGCAAAGTGACAGCTTGCCCCTGCTGGGAACAGCTCAGATCCTGCCACACAGCAGCACCTCAATGCTTCCTGTGTCCAGTGCTTACAGGGGTGACCACTCAGGAGGGGCACTTTGCACCCTTCACAAAAAACAGGGAAGCAGGGGCTGGTGGTTTGTTGGAGATCCAGGTGTCTGGGGGTCACTGCTGATCTCTCCCTGAGTCACAAGGCACTGATTATCCACTCATGGGCCACCAGGCTTGGCCTGCAGCGAGGAGGCAGAGCTGGGTGTCCTCCTGCCTGCAGGAAAAGAGGAGGAGAACTGCCAGAGCCCACGTAAGGTTTGGGAAGCGCGGGGTCTGTGCTGGAGGGCAGAGCATCCGGGGGGAGCTGCTGTCCCCGGCGCTGCGGGGCCGCGCTCGCGGTCGAGCTCCGGTTGAACGGATGCCAGCAGGGGATTAATGGGGATGTAGCAGAGATCAGTTGCACATTTGGCTCCTGAGACTTTTGTGAAATTAAGATGCAGCGTTTCAGGCAGTTGCTTCCCAGGACAGTCATTTAGAAAACCCAAGCATGTTTAATGGTACAGTATGCCCTGAAGTACTTAGAAGGGAACTAGAAAGTAATACCATGACACAGGAAGAGAAAATCGTCCAGCCCTGCTAAACAGCTTCCGTGCTTAAAATAGGTAAAAGGTGAGGAATAGCCAAGTCCTTTTTGGGCAGGATCTTTGGTGATTTATCTAGAAAAAAGATGGTGGTGTCCTAATTGGACTCTTGCTCCTAAAACCACAGGTAAGCAATTTATTAAAAGCTTCCGCTCGGCTCGTGACCTGCTGGTTCTGAGCTCAGTGGGGTTACTGCATACTGTTCCAGATGTGCTGTGGTATCAAAGCACAGGTGGCAGAGCTGAGGAAGCCCTCACTCCTTCTTGTTGTTATTCCATGGCAATAATCTTCATCTCCTCAGTAACAACCCATCCTGCAAAGGGCTCCTCCATCCCCTGGAGTGCTGTCTGCCCTAGGAGGATGTTGCTGGATACACTGGATGTGGTCTGAGATTTCTCAAAATTAGGAAGTCTTTAGAAGCAATCAGTTTGCTCTAATTGTCTGGCTGTGCCCCAAATCCAGGGAAGTTGCCTTTTGCAGGGAAAGCAGTGCATTTGTACTGACAGAGCTGCTCCATTCTGCACAACTACAAAGTACAAGAAGACTATTTGTTCCGGCCCATGTTTTTGGGAAAGTAACAGAGACTTTGAACTGCTTCAGCAAACAGTGCCCAGGGAGAGGGTACCCTGCTGGTATGCAGACCCGGGTGATGAAAAACACCCATGAAATATGACTAAGAAAAAAGCCATTTCTGTCTTTAAAAATAAAGCTGCAGTCTGTTGGGGAAGCCCAGCAGAATTGCCCATGTGGGTTACCAGAAGTGGCTCATTAATCCAGCCCGTAGTGATATCACAAGATCTGAATCTCTTGGGGGGAAGGTAGAGGAAATTGCTGTGGAGGCCCCTGAGGTCACCTGCCCCAGCTCCAGATGCCTCACCCTCTGTGGATTTTGGCTCCCTCACTCCCATGTGGGCACTTGATAATGTCACTGATAACTGGCGTGGGCACTTTCTGAGAGATATTCAGTCTGCTGGGTCTGGCTGTGGCTTTTTCTAGTGTAGGAACAAGAATCAATACAGCAAACTCTGCAGAACAGGCAGTGGGACAGGAGGACCTCCCCTCTCAGTAGTTCCCAAGGTTTTGGGCAGCTTCTTGCTTATAAAATTGTCTTCATGGGATACCAGGTGAGGACTGTTGTGGGCGACCACACCTCAGTCATATTTGGGGTTTGACTGTGCTCTTTGCAATAATTTCAATTTTTCACCCCACTTCAGCTGGGAAGTTGGTGAGGATCCAACAGCTTTGATAAGTGACCTCAGCTAATTCCCTCAGCGATGAAGAGCGGGATAAAGGTGTCAGATTTCCGTGGGTGCTTGTGAGTGGTGTTGAAAGCTCACCCCATCCCCAGCCGTGGCCCCGCAGCCGCGGGCTGCTGTGTCCTGACGCGCGACAGCGGCGCTGCGGCTGCGGGGACCCGCTCCAGCTTTGACACTGTCAGCAGCTCCACGAGTCAGAGAGTCCCTGTCCTGTGGGGCTCGAAGTGATGAAGTTTAGGGGCTCAATCACAGTGCCGGGGAGTGTGTAGCCCGGGGGAGACAGGGCTCGGTGCCACGGGATCCGATGTTGCAGCAGGGAGTTCTGGAGGAAGCACGCTCTGGCCGGCATTCAGTGCACTGGAATTGCCACATCCGCAATGTGGCACCAGTGTGTGCATTTTGCTGCAGCCTTGGGAGTCCCATGGGCTGCTCCTGGTCCAAGTGAGCTGCTGGCCCCTTGGCACCTCTCCCAGATTGGTAGAAGTCAGTAGAAAAAAATGGTTGGTCAGAAATGACTCATAAAGGCCGTGTTTTCCTGCCAAAAGAATGTTGCCTGTCGGTCACAGAGCAATCCCTCACTGCCCTCTCTAAGGAAGCAGCCTGCACCTTCATTCCCCACCGCCCCTGGCTGGGACACAGCACCCCAGGGATTCCCCCTTGCCCAGGAGATGTGACACGGGCTGAGCCATGCCCACCTCCCACCCCACATCTCAGGGCACAACCTGCTCTCTACAGCCTCTCTCTCTGTCTGCAGGATGGAGACTTTCCCTGCGGTGGCCGAGGAGGTCCTGAGGGAGTTCCAGGTGCTGCTGCAGCACAGCCCCCCTCCCATCGGAAGCACCCGCATGCTCCAGCTCATGGCCATCAACATGTTTGCAGTGTACAACTCCCAGCCCAAAGGTACCACGTGCTGCTGGAGGGGAAACTGGATGGGGATCAGCCACTCCCTATGCAGAGAAGGGTGGGGGACACACCAGATGGGGAGGTGGGAGTGGTGGTTGGATGCCTGTGGGTGTCAACACAAAGGGACCTTGGCTGGGCCTTTGGAGCTGGCTGAGGTGTCTGAGGAGTGAGGAGGCATCGCATCCCCCTGGAGCCTGAGTCATCAGCACAGAAGGAAGATGCTGCTTTATGGCTCTGCCTTCCCAGTGTTTAAGCTGGGCCCTGCTCGGTGCCTGTGGTGGCACCAGAAGGGCTGGGACAGTCTCAGAGGCCTCAGCTGTTGGCTGTGGCTGCCTGTGTCCATGCAGGTGGGTGGGGGATGTCATGCCACTCTGAAACACTGGGTTGGAGCCTGTGCCCCATTTTAATGCAGAGAACAAAACAGATCTGGTGTTAATTACTCTCCTCCTCATCTCACTTCCTCCGTCCACCCAGCAGCCTGGATGGTCTACCATTGACAAGTTTAATGTGCTGGGCAACAGAGATGCCACCAAACCAGAGTCTCTTCTCTGAGTTTAAAATGATGCGTCCAGGGATTGTATTTTTCCCTGTGTCCCCTCCAACATGCACACTCAGCAGCAGATACCCAGGTCTGCCTGAGCCGTGAGTTTGGGAGCAGGGATGGGGCTGTTTTCCCCGTGTGGGAGGAAGCAGCCTTTCACATCCTGATGCCTTGGGATTTAGAGCCCAAAGATGAAGGCCTCCAGCTGATAGATTTCAGCTAAGGCCAGCATGTGGGTGATCAGGCTGAGCCCCAGAGAGCTGCTGCTGGAAGATCCCTCCCTCATGAGCCAGTTGGCCACTGGTCAGGCTGGTGGTCAGTGGCCAAGGTCAGCTGATGGAACAAACCAGCACCGTCTGGAGGGCTGGGAAGTGGCTCCTGTGTGCTGTGCCTGCCTTGCAGTCACTCTCCTCTCCTGGAGGGAGGTGTCAATCCTACTGGCAAGGCAGCCGTGCCCTCCTGCCTGCCAGATGCCAGCCAACGATGGTGTGTTTATCTTTGAGCTGCAAAGTACTTTGTGATTATGAGCAAATGCCTCTGCGTGACAGTAATTATTGTATTCATAATATTAATAATACCCCTGGTAGGTGAATTAATAGTGGTGTCTGTGCCACAGACAGGAGCGGGTGGGAAGGAGAGGATGAGATTTGTCTGGGATGGATGGCAAGCCCCTGTGGCAGAGCTGGAAGCAATCCCAGTTCTCAAACCGCTGGGCTGTGCTCGTCCATCCGTAACCGAGCTGTGGATGTGTGTGAGTGACAGAGGGAGTGTTTTTTATCTCATGAAAAATAAGTATTCTCAGAGTTTTCTGCCTCCTGTGTGGGTAGCTGCCAGCTGCTCCCAGCTTTCGGATCTCTGGAGAAAGCAAACCTGTTCCTGCCGGGGCCTGCGGGCTGCGTGCGGAGCAGGTGGCAGTGCTCGTAGAATGCCTGCAGGTCGGATGGCACCATGGCTGCCATCTGATGCCAAGGGCCCTTCAGGGATTTCCCTGAGGGCTCTTTGCTCTGGTGACCCTGCATTATCGCTGATAGTGCCGTTGGCAGAGCGAACCCTGCTGTCAGCGCAAATGCGCCGGTGGTCTCGGAGCGCTCGTACGCCGAGCGCTGGCACAGCACAGGTTGGGCTCGCTGCCGACGCTGCCACGCCGGGAAGAGCTGGGTGCAGATGGAAATCAAAAGCAGAACAGCGAAGGGTCTGGAGTTTAGAAGGAAGGCAGGAATGTTGGAACGATTACGGAGTGCCCTGCACGGAGCGAGGGTGCTGGCTCGCTCCGCGGCGCGTGGGCTGCTGCGGGCAGGGGCCTGGCGGGAGAGCGCGGCAGGAACGCTGTCGGGAAGGTGCGGGTTCCCATTTCCCAGCACATGAGTCACCTCCCTGTGCCGCAGCAGCAGGGGCAGCAGCGGGAGCCAGGGGGCCGAGCCGCCCCTGCGGGCCTGTGGGAGGCTGGCGGGACGCAGGGAGCAGTCCCACCCTGCCTGCATCCCAAATTGCCAGGAAGCGTTGCTGGGGAGCCGGCTGTAGTCAGAGCTTGGCCGTGTCCACTCCACAGAGCTGGATCTAACTCTGCAGTTGGACTAAACAGCCTCCGGAGATCTCCTCCTACTGCAATCCTCCTGCAAATCTGGGAGCAGAGCGTGGCTGTGTCCTTCCCATCACACGGGCCTGACATTCAGCTTGCAGTAGCAGGAGGAGATCTGTGGGTTTGGGGCTGGGAGGGAGGTCTGAGCCCTTCTTCTCTGCTGTCCGGGGCTGTTTCTTCAGGGATAGCACTGAGACTTCCCTGCTGTGTATTTCCAAGTCTCTGGAGCCCCAGCTACTCCTGAGAAACTTGTAAATGTGCTTGTTCCTCCATGTCTGGTGTGTAACAAATCCCTGGTGCTGAGATCCAGTGTTGCTGGCAGTCATGGTGTGGTGTCACTGGCATAACAGTCACAATGTGGAGAATTCTATGAAATTCTTAACCCCTGAATAAGAACTTTTAAGTGTCAGGTATTAGGAAAAAGGAAACTTAACAATTAAATTAACCACCTGTCCTCCCTCTTCCTCAGGCTTACACCAAACACAATCCTACCCCATGTCAGCCTCAGTTTCTCCCATTTTTGGGTTGTGCTTGGTCTATCCCAGACCTTCAGTGAGGCAGAGGGCAGCACAGGAGGTTGGGCCTCATGCATGACAGTTTATATCTGCTGCTCTTTGCTTTTTTACTCCTATTCTTTTGCTGTGGTTTGGGTTGGCTGTGACCCCTCAGGGGTGCCCCTGTCCTGGCACGTGTCCCCCTATGGGATTTGTGACATGTCCCTCTGTGTCTCTGCTCCCAGCCACTGCCACTTTTTCATAAACCAACCAACCGCAAGGTCACCGTGTGCTCTTCTGACGGGGTGGCTTTTTTAGTGCTGTGTTTAAACCGGTTTCAAGACCAGCCAGCTGTGAGCAGCACGTGGCATTTCACATCCTTCTCCCATGCAGGTCACTGCTGTGGTTATCTGACCCCTGCAGTGGGTGCTAGGGCTCAGGTGAGCACAGGCAGGGCTCAGTGGCCTGTGCCCAGTGCAGCTGAGCTGTGCCTGTCCCCAGGGACAGCACCAGGCACGCTGGAGCTGGTCTCAGCTGCCTGTGCAGCCGGGCAGCACTGGGAAGATCCTGGGAGATGAATTGGATCTGTTGTTTTCTCTGACAGAGGAAGCCAAAGAATTCCCACATGAAGTGCATCCCCTGCTGTTCAGCATCAAACAGTGTGTTCCTGCTTTGTCCAGGGAGGCATGCAGCCAGTGAGGGTCCCACTGACCCCGCTGCCTCCCGTCAGGAGCACTTCAAGTGTGAAAAAGCTTCTTGCAGACCTCAAACCCACGGGACAAGGAGTGCCCACCTAGGGGAGGGAAGCAGAGAGAGGTGGCCACTCTACATGGCAGAGACGTGCAGTTGCTGGTGCTTTCCAGGATGGGACATAGGTGACTAACCAGTGCATTGGGCCATCCCGGGCTCTGGCTGGGGCGGGACCGTAGTGGGGTGGCCCGTTTTAACAGTTTGGTAGCCATCTGCACAACGAACTCCCAGAGAAGTGTGGATCCCTTTATCCCGACCACAAACACTCCAAGAATTTTAATTTTTTTTTAATTCTGTAATTTGGGGAAATAAAACTCTGGTTTCTGAAAAGACTAATTGAAGCCGTGCTTGCGGCAGGGGCATCTCGGTGAGTGGAGAGAGAGAAACCCCCTCCCAGCCCATCTGTGCCCAATTTACTCCGATCTGGCCTCTCTGAGGCTTTTTTCTTTCTCTCTCTCTTTAATAATTTGTTTTATAATTCCTGGAATCAAACCCATCTCAGACACACTGTTTTATTTTACTGTATTATTGGATTATACTTCCTATAAATCACTGGATGTTATTCATAGGCCACCACCAGAATAACTTCCCCTCTCCCCCCAAGCACACCCCCCACACACACCCCGCATTCCAAACAAGCGTGCACCAAGGTGGGGGTGCAGCAGCACGGGGCACCCTAGAGACACTTCCCGGAAATCCCAGCAAATTTGCCTGGCTGCGGGTGTGAAGCATCAGGCTGCAGCACCTGGATGCCTTCTGGCACTCTCGGGCCGGTCGCGCTGTGCCGTGTGGAGGTTGTTAGGAGGTCGGGCTTAGGTGGAAGTGGAGAAGGGAGGGGGCTGCCATATGTGCATCCTCAGCACATGTAGGGAATGAAGTTGCATCCCCCCGGGCCGAGCAGAGTCAGGGCACAGAGGCTCGGGGAGGATCTGGCCAAGTGCATTGCTTTAGCTGAGGATTGGGAAAGTGGAAAACGAGTGGAAAGTGATAGTTTTGGTGCGTAGGGCATCTGCTCTGCTGAGGGTGATGGGTGAGGAGGAAAGCCTACTAGTTGTGCCCTGGCAGAGGGACTGTGCTGATGTGGGTTGTGAGGAGGGCTCAGCGTGGCAGGGGCAGGCTGGGCTTTGCTGTGCAGACCCTGGGTCTGTCTTTCTGAGTGGAACGTGGTCGGGTTCTCTTTGCAAGGGGGTGTCAGCTGGGAAGCCTCGAAGGCTCATGCAGAAAGGGAGATTGCACAGCAGCAGCTTCAGAGCACTACCTGTGGCTTTTGCCACGCTGGTGTCCTCAGGCCGGGGCTGAGCAGGTCAGTACTGTAGGGGTTGAAGAGATTCTGCCTGGCTCAGAGAGGAGCTGCTGTCACACAGCTGTGACTGCAGCCTGCGCAAGGGTTTGCTCAGGCACGTGGCCCTGCTTGCTCCTTGAACGCCAACACCAGCTTGAGATGTGGACCTTGCCCAAGTCTTGATACACACAAGGAAAGAACTGTGGGTCAGTGCAAATCCCCTGCAGTGCTTAAGCAGGTACAGGACTTCCCATTTTCATTGGAGAGGACAGGTCAGAGCCCTGAGAGGAGGCCGTGCTGTGGTAACCAGCAGCCGGCTCCGCTGCCATCCCGCCCTTCTCTGGATGCAGCAGGTCTCGCTTTGCTGACCACACCTGCTCGGGCTTGCAGCTTGAACCCTTAAAATATCCCTAGAGATGATGCAAAGGCTGGTGGTGTCTGCCCTCAGCAGAGCCTCAGCTCCGACCATTGCCACGGGCTCGTTTCTGCCACTCGAACCCAGCTGTGCTCAAAGAGCTGACTGCAGCATGAGAGGAGTCTCAGAGGAAACACCTTCTGATCACCTGTGGCAGCCTCATCTCAATGTCTTCTCATGAAGCTCTAACCATATCTTGCACATTAGAGCTGACAAAAGGTGAGGGGAGTCAAATGCAAGAGAGTCCAGTGCACTTGCCTGAGTTTAAAAATAAAGCAGTATTGTGGGTAACAGTGTTGGTTTGGTGGAGTTTTAAAATTAGGCACAAAAGAAAGCTTAATAAACCTCAGGCTGTAGAGAGCAGCAGAAGCAACTTGATCTTTCCCTGTCTGGGGAGCAGAAGTAAGTCCTTTTCTCTGAATTCCCCTCTTGGTGTGGTAAATAGACACTTCAGCTGTGGGCTGTGACACCTTTGGGCTAAACAACCAGGAGGCGGATGAAGATGTCACATTGCAGGGCTGTGTCAGGGGAACGCTGAGCATCTGCAGCTCTGTGCTCTGTTGAGAGCAGAGCCTGAGGTCCCTCCACCTGCCTGGGGGACTTGGTTTGTAGTGCAAAGCCCACTTGATGCAGGGAGCTGAGCAGTTTGACATCTGGCTTTCTCTGGGTGCTGGGGCTCTGGCTGGTGTACAGCAATTGTGGACTGAGGTGTGTGTGCTGAGATCTCCAGCTGCACCTGGCAGTTGCTGTGTGACTTTCGCTCTGAGACTGGGCAGTGCTCAGCCTTTAGCGAGGTGGTGTTAAGACATAACACTTCCCAAGGCCTTAAGTTTGGAGGAACTGGATGTTTAATTTATCCTTCCCTTCCTTTCACGTTGCCGCTTGTATTTGCTTTGTGTTTGAGTGGTATTTAGGAGAGGAAACCCAGAGGAGGGCTGGGTGATTCTGGTGTCCATCCTTCCCCTTGCTGCCTGCCTTGCACTGAGGCTCCTGAGCGAGCTGGCTCTTGATGTCACTGCCTTGGCAAAGGGCTTTTACACTGAACCTGTTGTTTAGTGATATCTGCTACTCCTTGTGTCCAGACACAACCCAGACCTTGAGATGTGTGAGTAGGAGGAAGGGTTGAAGCGGTGCAGGGAGTGATACCTGCATTGGTCATCCCAGGAGCCACACAGCTTCCTGTGCTGAGCCTCCTAGGGGACACGTACGTGTCCAGAGATGGCAGCTGACCCTCCAGGGTTTCTCCTCTGAGCCATTGGGAGTGTTGGAGGTTGGCACAGTTGCTGGGAACTGTCGGCGCCTTTCCCTTCAGGGAAGGAAGCTGTCTCAGACTTGAGACACATCAGTAAAGTTCAGGTAAAATAATTCTGGCCCAGACGTGTCTTCAGAGTCTTGCTCTCGGGCTCTTGAGGCTGGTGGCAGCAATGTTTAGACCAAAGTCTTCCTTTGCTTATTCCCCTCTGTTTCCTGTTTAAAAGGCAGATTGTCACATATTTGGGGATTTATTTACCGTAATTGGAGTTATTTTCCTGGCTGCTGGCTTCTGCCCTCTGATGCAAGACTCCTTAGTGAAACGTGTGTCCAGAAAGCCATGTGACTTTTTTTTCCCCTTGCCACAAGTGCCAGCAGGAGATGCAATAATCAACGCGCTGCAGGGAATTTCCACTGGCAGTTCAGGTTTCTGAAATCTAGACGTTGGCTTGGGAGGCAAAAGATCGAGCGGGGCTTTGTGGCAAGGAAGGGAAAGGTTTCCAACAAAATTGAGTGTTTGCTGGTGTGTCAGACTCTCCACTCCTGCCCTCCAGCTCAAGTGCAGCAAAGTCCCCATCAAGTGGTGTTGGATGAGCTTGCTGCAGGCTTCTGCCTGGTCTGTCTGTCACACAAGCACATCCTTACATCTGCCCTTGAAGCTGTTCCACAAAGTGATACCGGGATCTCATTTCAGGGCAACAAATCGAGGGGAAATGATTTGTAAACACAAAGCCTGAGTCTGCTTTAGAGCCAAGCTTCAGCAGCCCAAGCAGCAAATCAGGACGGAGTCAGTGACAGGTGAGGTGAGGCTGGAGGGGCTTTGCTGTGGTTCCAAGGCATGGCCAGCTCTGCAAACTCTGAATCCAAGCACTGTTTGGACAAAGAAGCAGCGTTGCTGTGTAAAATGAAAGGCAGGAAGTGGAGCAGTGGCACACTGTGTCCATCTGTCCTGCTGTGGAACAAGAAAGGAGGTGTTGAGGCAGCTGTCCCAGGTCTCTGCATCTCCCCAGCTTTGATGCTGGAGAAAGAGGGGTGCCAGGGAGTCAGAGTGAGGTGCACCAGGTGCAGCAGCTTTGGTGAAGCTTTAGATGTTTGTAGCGTGACAGGAAGTCCTTTTACTTTTGAAGAGATATTTCTGATTCTTTAATGTGCCTTGCACCTTTGATTTCCTCATACTTTTAAGCAGCACCAAGTCAATTACTGTATTTCTGTTTAATTCTCTGAGAGAACACTGTATAATTAGGCTAATTATGCTGCTTTGTGTAGTTGTAAAACTCTTGATTGAGCTTGCAGGGCTGTTTTATAACCTTCCAGGTGTAGGCAGGGAGGGCTGCCCGCTCTGTGCAGGTTTGGGTGCAGCCTGCCAGCTCGGTGAGGGTAGTTCCTTCCCAGGGGCTGCCCCACGGGGTCATCCCCTGCCAGCTCCATCCTGCCTTCTTTTCACAGGCTGCATTCCCTCTGGGAGTCCTGTGCCCGGTGCTGGGGGGGCTGGTTGGGATCTCTTCTTGCCTTAATGCTGAGATAGGAATGACAGCACGGCCAAGGCTGTGTTTCTGCTCTTGAGTGTATCTGAGGAGGTGACCCCATACAGGTTTAAATGTGGAGATCTTTTATTTTCCCTAATTAGGCTGCTGTTCTGTGCAGCAGGCTCTTGGCAGCACAGAGCTGGCTCTGCCTGTGCTAAGTGACAGTCAGGAAGAAGGTGTGACCTTCAGGTGTCACCCTGGCTGTGTGATGCTCACTCCAGCCTCAGTGGCCAGGACAGTTTAACCCTGGCTGAGCAACAGCCCTGAAGGCACATGGCCCATCTCTAATGGAAGGGTCATTTTTTTTAATGCTGGTCAGTGTGGCTCCTGATGGCCCTGGTGGCCTTAGGGCTGGCTGGTAGGTGACACACAAAGGGCACAAGAGATTTGTCTGCCCCGGAGGCTCTCAGGTCCCACCCCTGAAAAGCAGACAGGAGCATGTCGCTGTGGCATGGGAAGGAGATACCCCGTGGGGATGGGTTTGCCTGTGGAGTTTCTCCATTCCCCCTTCTCCCATCCCTCCTGGGATCATCTTGGCCCCCTGACCCTGGCTCAGTGAACTCCCTGTGCTTCTCCGCCGGCCCCGGGAGCGGAGCTGGGGCGTCTTGCGTAAGCAGCGCCTGCTCCCCGGGTAATGGCACGGGGATGGAGAAGGAGGCTCCGGCTGCCAGAGGCGGGTTGGGAACAGCATAAACCCTTCAGCCCGAGGAGCCAAGGGCTGACAACCCTCGTGCCTGGTGCTGGGAGCGGAGCTCGTCCCGCCCGGGGGGCCCCAAGCGCGCTCGGGGCCGTGGCGGAGAGTGGCCAAAGGCGGCCACATGGGCCCGGGTGGCTCTAAAAGCAGGCGCAGCGGAAGTGATGCTCCCAGGCCCATCTGCACGGGGAGCGGGAGACGCGCCCCAGCTGGTGCGAGGCCCTGGCAGCCCCGGGAGCTGCCGTCTGTTGGGCTTTACTGCTGTCTACGTTGAAACACTGCCTGGGAAGGACGGGAGGGGGGTCGGTGGCACGGTGCCAGTCCCGGTTCTCCTGGCCTTCTCGTTCCTCTCTCCTCCTCCTCCTCCTCCCCGCTCCCTCCAATGCTTTAAAGTCACATTTCCAGGCCAGACATAGAATTAATCTCTGGGCACTTCACATTGCTGGCAGCGCAAAGCAGGATGTGGGATCTTTTTTTCTCTCTCTCTGCGTCTTGGCTGACTTTTTTACCTCTCGAAGAATTTGGAAGGGCCGTGAGATTCCCCCCACCCCCCCTCGCCTCAGTGCCGTGCAGTTTTTCAGCACGCTGATCACCCTGCTGTGGCTTCACCCTAATAGATTTCATATGCTGACACAGTTGACATCAGTACCAAACTATTTTACATGTGATCTGGTGTATTTCCTGAGGAAATCTGCAAGATATTTATTAAGAACTAATAAAATAAACCTCTCCATGAGCTTTTAGGTAGTTTTCAATTTTTCATGTCTCTCTCGTTTCCTCTTATCAATGAGTTTCTATTTTCTCCCTCCTCTCTGACCATTGCAAAAGGAAACAAAAATAAATGTTTTAAACCGTTCCTGAATGGACACTGGGAATATTTCTGTAGTGATGTATTAGCAAAGTCGTATTTTTAGGGCTGTATTGTCAAGACTAAAAATATCCCGCTGCAGTGCATCCTTTTTTATAAGGCTGTGTGTGTGTGTGTGTGTGTGTGTGTGCTGAGCGTTGTACAAGTTTGCACCAACGTGCAAAGGTCTTTGTACTACTGCAGCATTGCCTCCCCATCACAGCTGGACTCCATTAGGCCTTGGAAATTAGTGTAATCCTGGTTAAGAAAGGGGAAAAAAAAAATGAAATCAATCAATCTCGCAGAGCCGCGTTTCCCCAGCTGAGCCGGGATACCTGCGTGGCAGCCTCGCTCCAAAGGGCTCCAGCAGCCGGTGGTTTTGCCACGGCTTTCCTGCCACGGAGGGTGTTCCCTGACGGAGAGCAGCGGCTCTGCTCTCCCTGCTTCCCCCGGAGCAGCGGGGTCCAGGCAGGACGGGCTGTGGGCTGCAGTCACCCAGTGGGTTCTGCTCATTTGTCACAGCCGGGAGCCCCTTTGGGGCTGCGCTGAGCTGGCATGCAGCAGCGTGTGTGTGTGCGTGTAGCAGGGAGCAGGCTGGATGCTTCGCGTTCTCAGAGGGATTTTCTGCCTTTCTGCTATTTGTGTCTCCTTCAATTAATTGCGATTGGAACAGAGAGAACCAAAGGTGGGCGCCGGGCTGAGAATCCGCCTCCCCTCTGCGCTGGTTGCGGGGGGACCCCTGTGTGCCGCGATGGGAAGCGGCTCTTGCCTCTCCGTCACGTGTGATTGATGCAGCCCTTTCCAAACACGATTTCCCCTCCGGCTCGCGTCCGCGGATCCCGGCGTGGCGCTGCGGCCGTCACTCTTGTCCCCAGCAGCAGCCTTGCGTCACAGGTGGTGGGTGCAGCGGCTGACGGCCGGGCCAGCGCCGTGCGCATGGCACACGCGCCGCGCCGCGCTCCCCTCCACCCTCTCCCTCCCTTTACTCGCGGGTTCCTCGCCGTAGCTTTCCTGTCTGCTGCCGTCTGGAGAGCCGCAGCCTCTCTGCTTCCTGTAGAGCAGTTCAGCGAAAGCAGTAATTAGGGCCCCTAAAAATTTACTTTATTAGCGAGAAGTGTTGGTGGGTAATTGGCCATAATTTGAACCCAGCCAGATTGGAGATTAATAAAAAAAATCAT
>WAAG01039555.1:7362-27700 GCA_013390105.1 Tichodroma muraria | reverse complement strand
CCAGAAGGGAAGAGTTAAGAACAGTAATGATTCAGCCTGTTATTCTGTGACAAATATTTTAAAACCCTTCTCTTAATCATTTTTGAAATTGTCTACTGATGGAATTACTCAGGAGTCACAGTGAAATTCTAACTTACTTGTATATCAGTCAATCTACTTAAACATGGCAAGATTTTCTTCTCTTTGATTAGTTTATTTGATGCCTCAATCAGTGGTTTTCCTCTGGAAGAAACTGGAAAATGTGAATGTAGATTACAAAAAAAGACCAGAAAGGTAAAAGAGGTCATTCACCATAAAAAATAAACCTACTGATTAGTTGGCATTAAAGTATTTGAAAGTAAACAAGTCATNTGATTAGTTGGCATTAAAGTATTTGAAAGTAAACAAGTCATACTGTTTAGAATATTTTATAATAAATGCTTCTTTTAAAGGAAAACATGTCATAGAAAATAGAATTTCACCTAATTATGAACAAACTTATCTAATTGTTCACAGTGAGTCATAGCCCTTATTAGTCCCTCTGTTAGATTAGACTGCTGATCACACTAATGTCTTACGTACTCTGTGACACTGCCTGGATGTCAACCAGTCAGCATGACACTGTCAGTCAACCTGATAGTATTATTTAATATATAAAAAGCACATCTTGACCATTGCTCATAAAAAAAAAATTCTGCCATTAGCAGCCGTCCTATCTCTCTCTTGACTATAATTTGAAATCTAATGATGATGAGAGATGATAGATTTACAGATTCCTGTTGCAGCTTCTTGCTCAGGTGCTGAATAACCAAAATAAAATATTTTAAATTCTGGTCTTTACATACACTTATCACAAAAAATATACATTGTTATTTTCACTTCTCATCAAGATAGCAGGAAAAATCATTTTCTCTCAGTAAGAAATTTTATAATGAATATTAAATAGTTTATTTTTGTATAAGTGAGTTAGATAGATGTCTACTTTATATGCAATTTTTTTTTTTTTTAAATTCAGGCTCAGATTACATCTTCAAGGTTAGGTCTTGTCCAAATGTTCTTTACAATTGGCAATTAGCTATCTTCTCTGGAACAGATAAAAAAAGCTGAGAAATGGCTGTACGTGACCTTAAAGAAATGCAAATAGAACACATTTTACTTGCATTTCTTTAAGGCGTAATAACGTTATTAAAACGCATTATGAGACCATAAAACTAACGGTCTCAGTTCAGAGTGACCATTATGAGATACTACCGTTTAGTCATTCAAATTTTGTTAATTGCTTCAGACAGATGTGTTCTTTTGTTGAAAAAATACTATTTTCTTCCTAACAAAGAAGAATATTAATGCTGGCACAAAAATTTTCTGTTTCCATCTATGTCATATGAAGGACAAAATATAAAAGAATAAAGGGTTTGCATGATGATCTGCTTCCAACATTACCTCAAGCAAACACACTTTTCCATATACAGCATGTTACTCTGACATTGAAGATGCCTGTAGACAAGGAAAATTACCTGTGAGCACTGAGTAGTAAATAAATTCCCATTTCTTCTGGCAGAAGATGTTAAAAATAATGTTATGTTTTTGCATTTTTGCACTTAAAGTTCATTATGTAATCAAGGAAAAACAGCCACAGGGACATCTACTTTGTCAGAGTTGCTATCGTGAGGCTGTCTTAGTGGTTTTTTTAGATCATATTTTTATTGTAAGAAAAATTCATCTGCACTTTTGCTGTCAATAGAGGGTTGTGCATATTTTATTTTTTAGGGTGAATTGATTTCATGTAATACATAAAAAGAGAATAGCAGAGACATGCAGTCATTCTGTTCCTTCTTTCAAATTCACACTGTACTAAGACATTAACCTTCTTTAGTTTTACGTCTATGGTCAGTCTTCTTTCACCAAGCTATGGATATTAAATACAGATGAAATGATAAAGCAATTGTATTTTTGCAGCCTTAGAATCATACCCATCCGTTCAGTTAATGAATAATTTAATTTCCTTTACTGACTAGCATTTGAATATCTTCTGCAACATTAACAAAACATGATATTGTCCTTTTATTATGGAATGTTTCCTCAGTTTTAAAGTATTGCATTGTATCAAGACTTAAACTATTCCCAGGCATTTTTCATGATGAACTGGAAGACTTGACCTCTAAAGGATGTAGAATTCTAGGCTTCTAGCCAATTTAAAGTATTTTTCCAATATACTAATATACTTCCTGAATATTTTTGGGTTTCTCATACATTGTGTGGAAAATGGGAAATCAGAACAGATTTCAGGCCTGAAACTGATTTACTGAATAATTTCAAGCAGCAAAGCAGCAGCTTATTTTTCTTCTATAACACAGGTTCAGTAATAACCTTGCTCTAATTTTATTAAGATACTTAAAGGAGCCTAAGGTTCTCTTTGCTTGGCATTACTCTATCCTCAGAATTTGCACATGAGCCTTTGAAAAATTTCTACTGCCAGCAGGCTGACATAAATTACAGTTGCCAGTTCCTGTATATTTTCCATCATAGAGGGAAAGATAAAAAATAGAGAATCTCCAAGATACTATTTGTATGATGAAACCTATATTGTTGTTTTAGGTGTGTTCTAAAATAACTTAAAAAGATTTTTTGAATATACTTTATTTTTTTATCTATAAACTTTTCATATTTTTTAATCTTTAAACTTTCTCCCAATATTGTACTGCTGTTATTTAAAAATGTGGAGAAAATTTTGTGTAGTTTTGCATCAGTGATACTATTTCATTTCCCAATTAAGACTGTTATTTTCTTTTCCCCAGGTCCATCCTTGTCTTTAATTGAGATTACAGAACTAAATAAGATTTCAAGAGAGTGATTGCTTAGTTTAAAACACATATTTCAATAAAGGGACTACCAGCCCATAATTAGTAAACAATAAATATACTAAAAAATCTACTTAATTAAATTATCCCTTGCTGCTTTGTATTTATGTTGCAAAGTTATGGTAGTGGGGGAGGGTCTACAGGTGGCTTCTGTGAGAAGCTGCCAGAAACTTCCTCCATGTCCAGCAGAGCCAATGCCAAGTGTCAAATGCCAAGATCGACCAGCAACTGGCCAAGGCCAAACCCATCAGTAACATCGGTAATGTTTCTGGGATGATGTATTTAGGAAGGGGAAAAATCTGCTGTGCAACAGTAAAAGCCTCTGGAGAATATGGAGAGGAGTGAGAAAATGTGGGAGAAACAGGTCTGCAGAGCCACCAGCGTCAGTGAAGGAGGAGGGGCAGGAGGGCTCCAGGAGCCAGAGCAGAGATTCCCCTGCAGCCCATAGGGTATACCATGGCGAGGCAGCTGTGCCCCTGCAGCCCATGGAGATCCACAGAGGCACAAAGATTCACCTACAGCCTGTAGGGGAGGACCTTACCTACCTGTAGGGAGGAGCAGGTAGATGTTTGATGGAGCCTATAACCCCATGGGAAACTTGCCCTGGAACAGGATCCTGGCAGGACCTTTGGCTCCGTGGAGAGAAGACTCCGTGCTAGAGAACGATCCTGGCAGGACTTGTAACCCCCATGGAAGGGGCCCACTCTGATTCGTGAACTGTATCCCATGGAAAGGACTTACATGGGAGAAGTTCATGGAGGACTGTCTTCTCTAGGAGGAACCCCATACTGGAGCAGGGGAATAATCAGACATTTCCTGTCCTGTAAGTGTCCCTTCAGAATCAGTTTCCAGAACCTAAACGGTGACATCAAGACATCATAATATAAATATGTAAACAAATATGTACATATCAAGGAGAAATCTTCAGCCTTCTAGATTGGAATCACTTGGACTGGAATACAGAAGCATTTGAAAATGTACAAAACACAGGCTGGTTATATTTTACCTCTTTACTACATACTAATGAGTTAAATTGCCCTTTCCAGCCTCCCATGCAATATGCAATTATCATTCATTGAAGAGCTGTAAAATGAAAACTGTGTCCTGAAGAGAAGACTGGTGGGTTTCTTGATCAGGAGATTTCATATATTGAATAAGACTCAGTGGAAAAATTATTGTAAATGGAGGAAGAAAAACATCTGAAGGAAACAGCCGTTGGAACAATTGGAAGTCTTGGTGTTTGCTTTCAGCTAATGCTCATTTATAGCATGAATCTGGCTTCTGTCATTAGAAAAATAAAAATTAATAATTTTAAATTTTTTTTTCCCACACTGTTTCTAGGGCTTTTTTTCTTCATAAATCATCTTAAATTCTTCTATCCACATGAAATACCTAAACAGAAGAAGAGATATATGGAAAGATGATCTGTTTAGTTAAGAGGAATTTGTTTTTTCTGGCTTTCAGGATCTTGTAAGCAATATGCAGTCAATCCATGAATCCATGGATTCATATTTTCAAGGTCAAATAAACAGTAAAGCTAAAAAGAGTTCTTGATGGAATGAGTCAAGATCCCAATATGCAGAGAAAATATAGAATTCATCTTCCTCTAAAGGGATGTTTGAGGAAAATAACATTTGCAGTAACTGGATTTTCAGGTGATAAAGACAAAAGGGACAGCTAGCATTGTTTCATCTTACACAATGCTGTCAGAGCATTTCAGTCCATAATTTCTATTTTGACTTACACCTTCAAAAAGGCCTTCAGACATGATCAAAATGCTGATTTTATCATTAACACTTGATAGACATGTCAAGTGCTTTATTAACAAAAACTTACAGTAAAATGAAAAAAAAAAAATGAGCTAAGACTAGGTCCAATGAACTCTGAGGCCTAGGAGGTAAGTATTGCAATAAATAAGTTTTGGAGAATTTTTTTCTACATAGTGTATCTCAGCTTCTTAAGTAGTTTGATTGACTCAGAATTTTGAGCTGAGCAGTGCAAAACCATTCAGTAAAAAATGTGAACAGGCTTATATCCTAAGATTCATCCTTCTCTAAAGTTTAGATGCTTAAAGGATTTCAGAAAATTCTTTCATCCGTTCAAGATCCTAATCTGAAAGAGCAGCAAGTTACAGAATTTGAAAAAGTGAGCTAACATCACGGCACCCAAGGGGGCTGAAAATCGGAACTCTGAGGCAGGAAATAGAATATATTAATTTTTTTTTTAATTTTTTTTTTTGAGGAAGTTTACACTCTGTGCTGGTTATGGTTTCAATAGAGTTAATTTTCTTCTTAATAGGTCATATGGGGCTGTGTTTTGTGTTTGTGCTGAAAACAGTGCCAATAACAGATGAATGCTCTCATTACTGCTGAGCAGTTCTTACACAGTGTCACGGCCTTTTCTTCTCCTCATCACCCCTGACCATCAAGGAGTTGGGAGGGGGCACAGCCAGGACAGCTGACCCCAACTGACCAAAAGGATACTCCATAACACATGGTGTCTTGCTCTACTGTGGGAGGAAGAAGGAAAGGGCAACTTTTGGAGTGATGGCACTTGTCTTCCTATGTCATTGCTACATGTGATGAAGTCTTGCTGTCCTGGAGGTGGCTGAACACCTGCCTGTCAGTGGGAAGTGGTGAATGAATTCCTTGTGTTGCTTTGCTTGTGTGTGTGGCTTTTGCTTTATCTATTAAACTGTCTTTATCTCAACCCATGAATTGTATGATTTTTGTCAATTCTTCCTCCTATCCCAGGAAGGGTGGGGAGTGAGCGTTCTGCCAAGTTGCTGACTGGGGTTCAACCATGACACTTTCATGTCTGCTATATGTCAGGGTTCAGATGAAGACAGGATAAAACATAACTAGCTGATGTTTTAAACTCACTGTTTTAATAATAGCTCCTGAAATAGTCACAGGTTGATATATCCCCTTACCTATTGAGTCACTGATCTGCAGAATCACACTATTCCCTGTATTGCTTTAGTCTCTTAATATCTCACAGAGCATTCTGACTGAAAAAGAGCTGGAGTTTAGAACAGATGGTCTCAGTTTATCCTGATGGCAACTTTCTAAATGTTTCTAATATTTATAGTATTTCTACATTTCTAATAATTCTACAAATATTAACCATTAGAAGTTTGATGCACTTCCTAAGGAAGTTGCAATGATAGACAATTTTTCAGCTGTACAGTGAATCTTTGCAAAGATTTCATCTCCCAAAGCATGAGAAAATTTTCAAATTTCAAATTAACAAGACAATGTATATTCCACCTTTCCTTAATTAATTCTTTAGTAGGACAAGGATGATTTGACATTTTATGACAGTTTTCCATGAATTGCTTCAATGTGAGTCCATCCCACAGGCAGCAGTTCTCCACAAGCTACTGCAATGTGGGTCACTCTTCCACAAGGTGCAGCCTTTTCAGGCTCTTCCAATGTGGGTCCCCTATAGGGTCACAATTCCTACCAAGAAACCTGCTCCAGTGTAGGATCCTCTCTCCATGGTCTGCAGGTCCCTGCCAGTATCCTGCTCCAGCATGGGCCTTCCATGAAATCACAGCCTACTCTCAGGTATCCACCTGCTCTGTTGTGGGTCTCCTCCACAGGCTGCAGGTGGATCTCTGCATCCCAGTTGTCTTCCATGGGCTGCAGAGGCACAGCTGCCTCGCCATGGGCTGCACCATGGGCTGCAGAGGAACCTCCAGTGCCTGAGGCACCTCCTCCTCTCCTTTTCCAGTGACCTTGTCTGCAGAATTGTTTCTCCCACATATTCTCATCCTGCTCTTCTCTGGCTGCAATTACATCTGTGCAATACCTTTTTATAATTTCTTTGTTTTCCTTCTTAAATATGTTATCACAGAGATATTACCATAATTTCTTATAGTTCCAGCCCTTGGCCAGTGACATGTCCATCTTGGACCCAGCTGGCACTGGCTCTGCTGGGCAAGGAGGAAGCTTCTGGCACCTTCTCACAGAAGCCACCCCTATAGCCCCCAGGCTACCAAAACCTGGCTTTGTGCCCTGGGTTTGCCTTAAGTGAATTGTTTGGTAAGGAAGAAAAAGGTCAGAGAATTCACAAAATAAATACACCATTAAATACAAGGATGAAAGTCTTAAATTTACATGTAAATACATTCCCTTTCTCTAAAATGCAGATAAGGTCTTTTTTTTTTATTATTGCATTGTTTTTAGGATGTTGTTTTAAAAAAGTCATGCCATGATGTATATTCTGTTTTCTCACTACCTAGACTGATACTAGGAGAGCTCATTTTCCTACTGTGGGGAATTGACTATACATATATATGTATTTTCTCTTCAAACTTTACCCAAGCTACAGGTCTAGAGACTCTTGAAAATGAGGACATTCACTAACCCTTCTGCTTCAGCTATGTGCCTGTAGAGAAAAGAATTTAATGGTCAATGGGCAAAGTGAGTAGCTGATGTTCAGTTAGGCTGTTTGCCTGGACCCAAAAAACCTGGATCCTCTTTGCCCTGTTGGCTTCCTGATTTTTCATCTGGGTTTGATTTGAATGACCTGCAGGGAGACTATAACTGCAGTTGTCTCCACTTCTCCTGACTTAACTGTATTTCTAGACTTTCCCTTGGCAGTAGAGGGAGAGAATATCTCCCTCTGAGACATGGAGCTTTCACAAGCCCGTAGGATAGACCAGCTTGATCCACAATATTCTAAAGTTTTCTCCAGAAGGTAAAATTGGTGGACATTGGACAATAAAAAAGGCTTATTCATGCACTTGGGGACATTTTCAACGGAAGACTGAGTGATCTGGTGACATCTACTTGCATACATACTTATACAATCTGGTGTACTACTTGCATGTCTCTCAGTAACACTGTGTGCTTAACTTCATTATGCCAGACCTTTCATTAGTATACTTGTGTTATGGTATAAGCCTTTAGATTTCAATACTATAATATTTGAGTTTCCTCCTTGAAAGGAAGATCAGGACATGAGGTTCCCACTACACAGACATATGCTAAGATTATACAACATTGAAGTTAGGAGAAGATTCAAAGAAACAGCTGCTTTACAGGCATCCAAATCATGAAAGAATTTTCTAACTCATGAGCATGCTATTTTTGCTGTACTCTCTTAGTAAATTTAGTAAATTCATACTATTTTACAAGTGTAATATGATGCTTCATACTTTATAAAGCAAAGCAATAGCAGTCATTTCATGCCATCTTTTTTTTTATTTGAGACCATTTAGGGAGCAATACCACCTTCAAATATGAGAAATGTGCATTTTATGAGAAGAGAAAAAATAATGTTAGTAAACAAATTCTCAGATATTTAATGCATCAGGCTGATGCATTAAAGCTGTTTGATGCATTAATCTGGGTAGAATTTTTTGTTTAGTAGGTGAGACCTCTATAGAACTTAATACATGTGTATGACAAGGTTTTCTTTATGTTTTCTCCTCTTTTTCATAGGAGCAATTTCAATCTCTAGTTATGTACCTTAGAAAAATGTTTACTTCTCCACAGTGATTTCTCATACTGGTTTTGTTTGAAGTCCCTAAAGTATTGCTGCAACACATGGCTCTCTTACGCAGAAGGTCCTTGGCAGGTTTCTGCTGTAAATCACTTCCATCTGATTGGATGTTCCCTAAAGTCATTTTGCTTAGATTTGCTTGGAGGCATCTGACTGGAATGATTTTCAGTTTTCATAAAAGCAGGAATCCATTGCTACTATTGTCATTACTTGCTATATAGATATCCAACACAAACTCACTGATGATACAAAGGGCTCCAGGGACCATTCTGAAGATTGAAGAGTCTGAATGAAAAACAAGTTAGGGGTTTGCAGTTGGGGGTTTTTTTGGTATCTGTGTGACAATTCTTAAAGGTTAAGTTGAATACTTTGGGAAACTATGTTTTATTGTCATCTCTCATTCAAAAATATAAACCCAAAGTTTAGCGTAATCTTTTAGACAATCCTGTATAGTCTTTATATAGTTACTATACAGGCTTTAATAAAAGCTGCAAAAGATTGAAAGTGAAAAGTTAGGATACATTATGAATGCAGCAGATATCTATGCAAGCATAACACTTTGATAGAAAAATCTTAAAGCTTTCTGTTAAAACTTCGGTTGAAGAATTTTTCAGCAGAACAGCTGATACAAAAATTGCATCCTTAACAAATCAGTTTATATTTTGCTGAGGTATCTATGTGAAGAAACTCATAACTTAATTTAAATAAAATATTTCAATTTTCCATTTGAAATTACTTTTGGCAGCTGCAAGAAACAATCATATTACAAGCATGTAAAAGGACATGTTTTTATTCACTGAAGATTTTTTAAATGTATCTTCCAGCAGAAAGATCGTAATAACTTTATTTTTTTTCAAAATTCAAACAATGGGACAACTTTGATGCAGGAAGCTCTTTGAAAAATGTTACTTTTGATCTCCTTAATTTGGTTAGGAATTCTTAATTATTTTAAAGTTTTATCTAAAGCTTTACAAAATATCACTTACAGGGATAAGAAAATCTAAAAGATGTCTTCTAATATCCTACTTAATTCTTCCTTTATATAGGAATTAGAAGACACTAGATTTCATTCAGATTTATATTATATTCAGAGAGATGAAGTGTAGAAATCCATAGAGCATAAATCTCACAACTCCAAAAATAGGTTTGTGGTAGATGCAGTGATTTCAAACCTCATCAAGCAATTCTTCATCATAATTAACATGACTGTTGGCTTTCTATTAATTACAGGATACTAGAACTTTAAGATTTCCCCTCTGTTAACAATTGTTCACTTCTGTAATGAAGAAATGGTCTTTGTCTCAAACAGCATAGCAGAGTCACATAAATATGGTGCAAGAACTGTTGGAGTGGGATACAGAGAAACCCTGGGACCGTATTGGTCAGCACAGTCTTCAGTATCATCCTGGGGTAACCACAGCTGTACAATATGGTCACATTTTTAAAGCACCGCTTCAAGGAGAGGAGCAATGAAAGGAGAAAACAAAATATTTTAAACTGGCATATCTTAGCTAAAGATATGCAAGATAGCATATCTTAGCAGGATGAAACAGAAATCTGGTCATAAATTCTATGGTACGGTAAAATTCACTGTGTATGAAATACCTGTGTTTTCCTACTGTTTTCAATTTTCTTATAACAAATCCCTTTCTGTGGGTTTACAGTACAATAAAATTAAACTAATACAAAGCACGATTACACTAGATTTGCTTTCAAGTGTTATCCAAATTTGGGGTTTTTGTTTGGTTGTTTGTTTTTTTTTAAATATTTTAGTGCAAAATATATTTCAGGCAGTTCAACTATAGCAAAAGGGAAATTTTCTACACTGGGGTTTTAAAGCCATAAATCCTAAAACTTTCCTGTATGACTGAAATGGTATAGCATGGGATTTCTTGGACATGTAACTTCTACGGGAGTTAGTTATTTCTTTGACATAAATGGCAAATAAGAGTATGATTCTTGCTATATAATCCAGTTAAGATGCTTGCAAATGTAAACAGGCATGGAGAAATTTATAAAAGAAGCATTTAGTCATGAAGGAAAGTTTAATGATAAAAAATGTCCAAAATTTCTAAGGTTTAGAGTGTCTGAAGCACCAGAATAAATATATTTCAGAACCAAGCATCCAAGCTTCACCAAATTTTTTGCTCCACAATTTGGGTTCTTTTAGACCTAGGCATATGAGAAATGTCTGTGGGAACTGAAAGGTTTTCTTTCATCCCCTAAATCTTGGCAAAATTACATCCTGTTTCTACCATGTGATCATTGATTTAATTGATCAGCAGGGAGATGGCTGGACCGTTTTTCACATGAGCGCTGTTCAAAGTTGGGTCTGAGACAGCAGAGAGAGGATTTAAAAGTTCATTCCTGACTCTGTTGTGGTGGGAATTACTTATAACCATGAGTATTTTAATCACTCAGTTTCTAGTGAAGCCACCTAAATAAATAGTTGCATTGGCACAACTAAGAAAAGATTGGCTGAAGGCAAGAAAAGAAATGGGAGTGAGTGTTTGGGAGTGATTGCCAAACCAGCTTTTTCATAGAACAGAAAGTTCATGTAACAGCTTGAGTTATTCAGTACACACAGGACTCAATAAAGTTTTTCTTTTGCACATGTGAAAAAAAATGTCAGCCTGGAAAGGACAAGACTCTGGGATGACCTAATTTCAGCCTTTTAGAACCTGAAGGGAGCCTACAAGAGAGCTGGAGAGATGCGTGTTACAAGAGCATGTAGTGACATGAGGGACAAGAGGGAATGCCTTCAAACTGAGAATAGGTTTAGCTTAGATAACAGGAACAAATTCTTTCCTGTGACGGTGGTGAGGCACTGGCACAGGTTGCCCAGAGAATCTGTGGGTACTCCATCCCTGGAAGTGTTCAAGGACAGGTTGGATGGTGCACTGAATAATCTGGTCAAAAGGAAGGTGTCCCTGCCCATGGCAGAAGGGTTGGAAAGGACTTTAAAGATCATCTAGTTCAAACCCTTTGGCCAGTCTATGATTCTATGTCTGCTATGAAAAATAGACCTTACAGCTAGAATTTATGCCTTGGACTAAGTAAAGGAAATTGCTAGCATGTGAATGACTATTGTCATGGTTTCACTCTGAAACCAGACAGAAAATATTAATTTGGGTTGCCAATTTAAAATTCTGTAGTCAAGAGCAAAGCAGGTTTAAACTTGAAAAGAACTGATTTTATTAACTAACATAAAAAGAGGGGGAAAAAAAACAACAAGAATTGGAATGAAACTTTCAAAAACATACTTCTTTTCTCCCCACCAAATACCCACCCCTCAGACACATGAAAAGATAAAAAAAAAGAAATCTGGAATACTCAGTCAGTACCGCTTTCAGAAACAATCTTTTCTCAATTTACTAAAGAAGAAGCAGAGTCTTTTCTTCAATGCCATAGAAGTTTACAAGATATTAATTCTCTTGCTTTCACTCTTCACCAACAACCCGCCTGGAGGAAGAAAATTTGCTATGGTGAAGCCCCCTCCCATGAAACAGCTTTCAACAGCTGCTCATGGACTATAACAGCTTATTAGGATACAGTTTAAGGATGCTTTTCCTAGTATGAGGCAAAAGTTTTCTTCATTTATCTCATTTTAGTCTTAAAGAAACAGAAGTCATTTTCTCTCACTAGACAGAGGACATCATCTCTTTCTCTTGGTCTTCTTCTGTTCAAATTTCTCTATTATTATAGTTACACCACTTTACAGTCCCAACTAGAACTCAGCATTTTCTCCTAAAAAGCAGATTATATGTTACAGGAGTAGTTAGTCTATTCTCTATGGCCTTACAAAAAAAGGTCCAGCTTAAGCCACTCTTTCAATCTTCTTTCCAACAACCAAAGAAGAACTTTTCCAAAAGTTCTTCTCTCATTCTCCTGACTTAGGTCTCATGCTGTGTCTCTTTGTATTTTCTTCAGTTTCTTCCTTCTCTCACTCAGGCAGGATTCATGCTTTAAAAGTTCCATTACTGTGCCAAAAAGTTTCTCTGTTGAAGAAACTGGCTGATAGAAGGCTGATGAGAAGAAGGCTGATGTCCTTTCCTCCCCCAACATGGGAGTCACCGGGGCCTGGCCCGATCTTCCCCGGCCCAGCCACATGGCTCGGCGGAGCCGGGCCCGGTCTGGCCCAGCTGCTCCCAGGGCCCCGTGGCCTCTGTCCTTCCTGCCGGCCTGGACCAGGCCAGGGCTGCCGCCGAGACAAAGCCCGGCCCGGCCCGAGAGAGCCCGCTGGGCCCACGTGCTATTCTTCTCCCACTGGAAACCAGAAGAAGGAATTTTCCCATGTTTGCATTTAAAATGTGTATTCACAAAGGCGTACCCATGTCTTTCATTGGCTTAATCGAGTGTCAATATTACACATTGGCCAATCAGGTTAAACCACCACAACTATGAATGTTTGGCACTGAATATAGAATATGTTTAATCTTTCCAAAGAAGAGGAATTTGCATATTTCAGTGGAGTCTGATGTTTTGGACATTCTAGATAGGTTTCTTTTAATTTCTTTTTTTCTTTTTGTAGACTTTTTCGTCCCAGGTGGTCCAAGCTATACCCATTTTTAAATGTATATCTAACTTCAATTTTTATTAAAAAACCCAAATAAACAAATAAAAAAAACCAACCAACCAAACAAAAAATCCAAATAAACCCCACAACCCACTGTGTAATCTTTGTTTCTTTTTTTTTGTCTTTGTTGTGTTCCAGATTTGAGAGCAGCTGTAAGTCAATCACTGCATTACCAGCAACAATCTTAAGTCATTTATTTCTGTTTGATATTACTATTAGCTTTAAGATTGGAGCCCCTTTAGAACTCAATAGATGGTGACTCGTTTGATGTTGTATAGCATCAATAAGAACATGTTCATCATTAGTCTGAAAGAAATTGTTAGAGAATGAGTTCTCAGACCAAGGTGAGATAGATATCATTCTTCTCAAGTCAATTGTAATTTCCCTTGAAAAAAAGGAGTGCACCATTTATTTTTTTACTTTTTTTTTTTTTTTTGCATTTCTTTCTTTCTTAATATATAGTTTTTATATATTTTCTTTGGTCTTTCCAAAGCCTTAAATGAATATTGGAGAAGTAAGATTAGAAATAAACAACTTTGTAAGGAAAAGTAAGTATAATATAACTGAAGGCAAATTCAAGATCATAGGACAAAAGCTAAAGGAAAAACACCCCACCAAAATAACTCCACTCCCTCCTGAGAGGAAAGTTTTGCTCTGAGGATAGAGGTTTCTAATGTGAAGTAAAGAGGCATAATTTTAAAAAGATAATTTTTGTGTAAAGAGGGCTAGGTTAGTTTATTGATAATTTTCTGGTTTGTGTCTGAAACTAAACTACACATACCATATGCTAGCATATGCTAGTTGTAAAATGATGTGTGATATATACTGGTAGTGAAAAGGCTTTATTCCACACCAATTAGGCATGCCTGGTTAAAGATACACATGCAGTAAAAGTAGTAATGGGTTCATAACAAAGACTGCTGTGATCATGCAAATCAGACACCTGAGGTTCAAGGAGCTACTACGTAGAGAAAAGAGGTAATGGGGAATCAAAGAAAAGCTGTTATAATGGGACAGTAATTAAATTGCATCTCTGTGATCTGGCTGAGATGTCGGTTCAGGATAAGTTAGCAAAATGTCATACATGCTATGGAGTAGAATATGCAGTTGAAAATTAATAGGAGGAAAAAATATATGTACTGAATATTTGACCTGGAAATGTATGAAAGCAGAGAGTTTAAAGAGAAATAAATGCTGAAACATCTGCTGTCTTTGTAATTTAGTAGATACTTTTGTTTTGCAGATCATTCAAATTCTTTCTGATTATTTTAGTCTTCTCTAATGTATAGCAGTAGCTGAAATGGTGAATAAATGTTTGTAAAATGTCAGCTTGTTTTCTATTTCAAAGAAGAATCCTTTTATGTTTCCTCAACAGCTGCTACATTTAATAACTCTACCAGATGCCACATTTAAATTGTGTTTTGCATTTAAGGCTTTGAAAAGCATTGGAACAGAGAGACCCTTTAGAATTTCAGCAGCTATATCACAGTTTCTTAGCGTTATTCAACTCTGTAATTATAGGAAAAAGCCCTTAATGGTGAAAAAAATGTAAGGCTTAAATAAAATGCAAATACGCAACAGCATACTACAGATATGTTATAGGATGCATTTTAGTTGAGCCTAGTTTTCTGAACAACAGAATTCCCACTTTCTCTGCAACTTTGGTAATGGCAGCAAAGCTAAATACTATAAAAATAATTAGCTGATGTACGGGATTGGTAGTATTCAGAGGATTTTGCTATGAAAAGACTCCACTCATAAATCCAGCTGGCTACCATTTAAAGACCCACTCAATACAAGGGAAAATGGATCACAACACCACTTCGTCCTACAGAATTTTATAAAATCAAGTGACCGGACTTCAAACTCTAACAAATACCACAAAAAATGTAGAATTCTTAATTTTGATTCGAGACATTTTGTACTGGGTTTTTTGGTTGATTTTATACATTCATACGTACAAAAAGAATTCACACTCAATCCTGAAATTTATTATTCATGTTTGTCACATACCAATATACTGTTGAAATATTTTATGCTTGTTTGTAGATTTCTTTTGAGATGGGGAGTTTTTTTTGGTGTGTGTTTTTGTGGGTTTTGTTGTTGTTGTTTGGTGGTTTGTTTTCTTGTTTGGTTTTGTTTGTTTGGGGTTTTTGTTTTTTTTTTTTACCATTAATTTGGTTTCTAAGGCACCACCTCTCAACATCAGGTATTGAAACTTCATCAGGGTTACAATAGGTTGCACTGTTTGTATTAGCATTTTAAACAATTATAAGCAAGAATTTCATCACCCGTTGTCAAGGAATAAGCTCAAAGCAGCAAATTCTTATCTTAGCAAGTTGCTAGGGTGTGATTGAATCCTAAAATGTTTCTGATACCATCATGCATATATGACTCCATGTTAGTTTTCCCATTGCAGTAACAGGGCAAGCTACACCATGAGGTAAAAAGATAACTTTTTCAATTTTTAATTTTAAAGCAGTAAAGGAAATATTTTACTTGATCTTAAAATACTTCTGATTAAAGCATTTTTGCTTTAATCAAGGAGAGGCTACTCCTTGTTGGCAGAAAATAAAAGCTATATCCAAGATTATAACAGAAATTTGGTATCAAGCTGGAAGTATTTGTTAGTTATTATACTTGTAGTACAATTTTAGTTTTAGTTGCATATGTTCCTCCAGGGACCATTGCAGGAAAGACTTTAAGGGGGAGAAAAAAATAGTATGAATTCAAATATACTTAATTTAACCCCTGATTTTTCATTCTTCTATTTTTTGTTTATACATTCCATTTTTCTTCAAAGAAGTGGTACTTCATGGTTGGTGATGGGAACACTTCTCCAAGTGTGAAAGAATGGTAGCATAGTGCCAGAAGTGGAATATTTACTATTTATTGTATGTGGCTCCCAAGCTGATGCTAATCTTTGTATGAGATATCATTGTGATAGAAAGATGATTTTCATTTCTTGCAGCCTGGCTGGTTTTTATCTCCTCTCACACTCTACTGGCTGAGTGAACAAGCTGAACCTACTGATAGCTTTATATATGTATTAATATACATAAAATATATGAATATGGCAATTTTATGTGTGTGTGTTGGATTACAATTGGAAGAGTAACTCATCTCATTATTGAGATCAACCCATCTTATGATGGGTTGATCCAATTATCTCCATCATTATGAGATTAACCCATCTCACTGTTATTACACTTGTGATGTCGCAGTCCCCAGTGCTGAAGCAAAGGAGGATGGCCTGTACTTCAGGTCCCCTTGAATGATCTAGAATCAGTGTTGGCCAGCAGCAAGACTGTACCACAGGGGGAAAGAAGGTGACTCTATGAAGAGAAGTGAGAAAAACGCTCATTTTGTTTCTCAGCACCATAAATGCACTCTGTGCCAGAGCAGTGATAAATACTGAGTTCTTTAATCCATGTTCTAAATAAGCTGTCTGAAAGACTTCTTCGTGGATGTCCATTAATCTGCCAAAAGTGCCAAATAGATGTCTAATTCAGTCTATGAAGTTCTGAATCCAGAATTAAAGTTTAATATTTAAAATACATCAAATGATGCACCTGGAGCATGGGATTCTGGTTACATTTTGCTTGAAATTTACCACTACCATTAGCAAAGAAAGTATATTGTCCTGTTCTTCTGTTTTTAAACTGTCTCTTGTTTATTGGTAGAAACAAAATCAGCCCATGAAACAATATCTATTTATATGATCAGACAGAGGTGACAAAGTTACCTCTTGTTACTTTGAAGACCAGAACCTCTTGAATTTCCCACAGAATTTCAACATTGGGAGAGAATTGTTAGGTTGGTTGTTTGGTTTATTTCTCTCTATTTAAATGAATGTTTACTTTGTAGAGGTACAGCTCTGGATGTGGTAATGAAAAACTACTTTTACTTTTATGAATCCGAGCAGCCTTGTCTGGTTTGTATCATCCTAATGCAGAACATCAAGACAAGTGTCTTAGTTTGGAAGACAGGTGTCTGCCAGGGAAAACAGGAGCCCCTCTGGGAATGGAGAATGCAAAACCTCCCCCCTCCGAATTGTTACAATCCCAAAACTGAAGGACTCTCAGGCAAAGATGTAAGGGAATAGGAATAACAGTTCTTTACTACTGCATATAACAAGATAAACAAAATAACAACAGTAACTATGGCATTAACAACAAAAAAGAATCAGGGCCCAGTGAGTCTTTCACAGCAGGCACTTTCCCCTTTGGTGGTTACCGACACAGGCGGCCGGGGTGAGCAGAAAGCCCAGGGTGTCACAGCACGAGATGTGTCAGGAGCTCGGCAGGGATTGCTGGAGCTGTGGAAAGGTCCCGGCAGCAGCAGGGGCTGCGGGACACAGCGTGGGGAAACCAGAGCAGGAGTGAAGGAGCAGCGGGGGCAGGCACCGTGGCAGCGCGGCTCCAGCAGAGCAGGGAGAGAGAGAGCAGGATCCGAATTCCTGGGCACACACAGAGAGACAGTGCTGGGGCACTCCGAGCTGGGCTCCAGCGGTGAAATCTCCCCGCAGTGAAAGAAACCAACAGCATTGCTGTTCCCTCCAAGAGAGCAGCTCTCCCAGTGAGAAGAGGTGAAGTCCCCCTCCCAACGGACGCCACCCTCTCCCCTGTTTTTTTTGCCATTTCCTTTGTCTTTCCTGAGTACCCATAAGTACCCAGTAATTAGTTCCCTAGCAATGTACGGGAGAAAATTCTGTAAGAAACTCAACCCCCAACAACAAGCCAAAATAGTTATGCCTTGAAAGTGATTAGATACAAGAACCTGGGGAAATTTCTTCATACAAACACCTTTGCTTTATATATCTTAAGTTAGGGGAGAGTAATATACTCAATAAAAATAAAAGCTTTCATTTCACGCAGTATGAAATGTTTGAAATGTGTTTGTAAATTGTGAAACATTGTAATATATTTAAATTTAGGATGACTATTCAAAATACTTATATTGAGAAACAAGCCCCTCGTCCCTCAATCTCCTTTATTTTCTCCTTAGTAGTAATAAATATAAAATTAATTTACAAATAATATTAATTTGCATGTCTTTTAGGGTACATGCTTTTACACTTACGGAAAAAAAATATGTACATATTTTTCTCCAACTGGAGTTTATGGTTTTTAACACTTCTCCAGATGGTGGTCAGAAAGAATTTGTTTTAAGACTACTGCTGCTAGTTTTTCATTTCTAATGTCAATATGCTATTTTGCTCTTACCTGAGAAGTTGTACATGTATACCACAAATATGCTGGAAGATAACAAGTATAGACTGGATAAGGAAAAATGCATTTAATGAAAACAGTTACTCTGGTGTACGAGCACCAAACTAGTGAGGTTCTGGCAGCTGCCATGGTTTTGGAATATATTTGACAGTATGAAATCTCACAAACTTTGAGACTTCAGAACATTTTTCATAATAGAGTATTGAAATATTAATTTTCATTCATATACTTCATACTGTAATTTTAAGATTTATCTGAAAACAAAAAAATTAGCAGCCTGTGTACTTAGCTGGGTTTTTTAATCCTAACAGATGTTGGATAAACACTTTAAATATTCCTCTTCTAATGAGAAAGCAGGCAACGTATTTGTATTTAGTAGCATGCAAAGAAAATACTAGTTTTAATTTGTTTACTGCAAGTTAGTGATGGAGTCTTGGGGATATTTTCCTTGATAAAGGAGGTAGTACGTGGTTCTAAGTTCAGTATTAACACTATTTTCAACATATTCTGCTTTACTAAAGATATTATTTTTCACTATGTTTCTGTTGGTGAAAAAATATTACTTAATATATATTCCAAAGACCTTAAGAAGAGTCATAAAAAATACTTCATGCTTGAAGTACAATCCAAGACAGAATGACTCCATCTGTGTTCTGCCTCTGTGCATGGAAAAAAGTAAAAATCATTGGAAAAAATGTCAGTGGAGGAAAAGTTGGGAAACTGAATTCTTCAAAGTGTACAGCACAGAAAATATGTCATCTTGGACCCTTAGGACATTTCTGTGTGTTCTGTTGTCTTTACAGAGTAAGTCTGGGCATCTCCAATCTTTTAATAATGGTAAAACTTTACCATATACAGATTTTTGTCAACTACATCTCTGCCCACACAGAGTGCAACTCTCTGAGGGCTAAACCACAGGAGGAATAGCAACAGGTCTTATTAGCTGATTAATCACTAATAAATAACTATAGATTTCTCTGTAAAAGTTAACATTGTAAGATTCCATCAGGAAAGTCATTCTTCTGCTGTTATTTTTCACTGGAGAAAACAATGTATTCAGACTCGTCTAGGAATTTTGAAAATTATGATTTTGGTGTCTAGCTTCATTTTAAGTTCAGTTTGGTTTGCCTTATCCTTAACAATAAAATTAAGACACATGAACAACAATAATTGCTTAAGGAGATAAATAAGCAAATACATGTGAGTTGAAGGGAGGAAAAAAATATTCATTGGATATTCATAGCTACACACACTTGCAGTGTACTCCAGTCATGCACACATCAGCCCTGCTGCTGTACTCCTAGAAACATAGACTTCATTTTATACAAGCCACAGTTTCTAGAAAGAAATGTCATAATCTGCTCCCAATAGCCAGCCACCTGCTAATATCATTAGAATTTTCCTTGTTTTTATAATAGTTGTGAGAAGTATCCAGTGTATCTGAGTTATGCAGTTTCTAGAACTGAAGATTGTAGCAAATCTATCAAGAGCTTCTGAGCCACCAAATAATGCAGTAGCGCTTGATAGATCTGGCGGGGTTTGCAATGCAACAAGCTGCTTAAAATGAAGGATTGTGTCTGGGGAGCTGTCGTAGCAGTACCTGAACCATTACACACAACTCCTCAACATATGCATAGAACATAGGTCATAAATTTATATGTAACATAGAGAATGAAGGATGTATTTTATCGGATGCATTTTATGTAATTTTAGCATGTGATTTTAAAATTGTTTCTTTTCAAACTGGTAACCATGTGCTGCAGCTATACAGATAATAAAACAGATAACATATTCTACATATGTATTTATTTGGGTTTAACTGGTATGATAGACAATTTCTTAGGAGCTTGGACTTAGCTTTGTTTGGTTTTCAGTATCTATATGGGTGCTTTCCACACATAGGAGCAAAGTTAGTGGATTTTTTGTATACTCGGTGTTTTCATAATTCCATGTATTTAATTGATCTTATGGTGTGCATAAAATTAAAATCACATGGAATGCATCATATAAAGTTTATATAAAGTTTATACAAATTGCTCAGGACAGCTGAATATTCTAATATTAATATCAATTAACAGATGCTCGTGCTTATGATTACAGAAAAGCCAGAAACCTCAAAAATACTGTGGAGAGAAGATAGCTGGGCTTTTAAAAGCCAAAAAAAATTACATAAAATGCATCCG
>WAAG01039553.1:117580-170997 GCA_013390105.1 Tichodroma muraria | reverse complement strand
GCCGCTCATTGGCTGATTCCCAGCCCGGGGGCAGCCGCCCGCCAATGAGAAGGCGCGATGCAGCCGCGCGCCAGGGGGAGGAGCGGGAGGGTCGGCGAGGGAAGGGGCGGGGCGATGTTGTTTATCAACACTTCTTCCGCCTTCGCCGAGGGGAAGGAGGACGCTGATTGGTCGCAGTGTCAGTGAGTGGGCGGTTCCTACAGCGTGATAACCAATGAGGGAGTCCGCTGGGCAGCCCGGCAGCCGTTCCGTGCCTGCCCGCGGCCGCTGGGGGCGCTCGGCGGTGCCTGGGCGTGCAGCCGTTGCCATGGCAGCGGCGCGGGCGGCGGGCACCGGGTGACACCGGGGTGGCACCGGGGTGGCACCACGCCGCCCCCGTCCCGCCTGGCATTGTGACAGAGCACACCGCGTTTTCCTTCCCCTGGGCATCAGCAGCCCGCAGGGCGCCCTGGCGCGGCTCGTGCCCCGGCTAACGCTGAGCCCTCGGCCCCCCCAGGCGTGACCCGGTGCGGTGACAGGCGGCACGGCCGTGTGACTGACACCCGCGTCACCGCTGACCTCACCGGCGGCACTGCCACAACCGGCAGGTCGGAGGAAGCGAGGGGGAAGCCTTCTGCCTCTTCATGTAGAGCCTGTATGGATCGTGGTGCGAGCAATGGCCGTGACCCAGGGGCTGGCGACACTGCTGTCACCGGCCCTGCCGGGGGGCGCGGAACTGCTCAGCCTCTCGAAGCTGTTTGAACGGGGCAGAATCTGTAACTCATTCCCACTCTTGAGCGATCGTGGTAACAGACACAAGTGCTTGTGCCCCAGAATCACGTGACACAGAATGTTCCAGGTTGGAAGAGATCCATCGGGATCATCGAGTCCCGCTTGTAGCCGTGCATGGGACAACCCCGAGAACCCCACCGTGTACCTGAGAGTGTCATCCAAACCCTCCTTGAGCTCTGGCAGGCTTGGGGCCGTGACCACTGCCTTCGGGAGCCTGTTCCAGCCTGTCCTTCAATCTTTGGATTAAGAGCTTTTTCCTAATACCACTTTGCTGCGCCCCTTTGCCTTTATGACTTGCTGAGCACTGAAGGGTGTCCATGAATTTTGGCCTGTGTAGTTAAATGGAACTCCAGGTGCAAGTGGGAAAGCTCAGGAGCTTTTCAGAGCTGGAGTTTCTCAAGGAGACACTTGTGCAGCAGCTCACACCAGGCTGAGTTCATACTTGGAAGGTGCACAGCTGCAAAAGCTACAGATGGGCTCCTTTACCATGAAGAAGAGGAAGGTAGAGGAGCCAGGTGGAAGGAGGCATTGTTTTTCATCTGTCCGGAGCACAGAGGCCTCCCTGGGTCTGGATTCTCAGCACACTGCACAGGTTGCAGCCTGGAGGAGTTGGAGGGGGACAGCTGAGTGATTTCACTCCTCCTCACAAAAGCCTGGGAGCCAATGAAATGGATGAGAGTTGGCTGTAATGATGTAACAGCACAAGGATTTGACAAAAGTTTGCACAGAGGTTTAGGAAAGCAGCTTGCATTGGTTTTAATTGGCATTAGTGTTGCAAAATATCACAGGGCAGGGTCAGAACTGACCAGCTGGGGTTACAGGATATTTTCTGGCTGTAGCAGTTCCAGCTATTGCACATCACTTTACACTCTGTCAGACCCTTCAAGCAATCCCTGCTTAAAAAACCTGCTTCCACCACAGAAAGGCACTAAAAATCAGAACGACGGCTTTACTGCCATCTAAAATTGCCAAGAAATGACAAAGAGCATCCAGTAAATCTGCCACTTATTTTCCACAGCAGTTTTAACACAGAATATATGAACACTATGTTAACAGTATCATCTCTTGCAATCAGCCTTATTCATGAGGACATACAGGCTTCTTTCAGAAAAAGGTCACTCCATAAATCATTGAAACTGTGCTTCTTTCAGATAATAGATGAGCCTTTACTTTATTGCTAATGTATTTTTATTACCCTTCTGGTTGCACCAGCTGGATCTCTAAGAAAGCTTCTGCCATATCTCTGCTCTTCACTATTTGTTCCAATGAATACACGCAGAATAAAGGCACAATCACAAAGTCTGTGTTCCCAGTAATCCTGGGCAAATAATTCAAATATATTAGAATATTGTGTATTAGTAATGCAGTGATGAAACTCATCTAAATCTTGAACCTGCAAGGGTTTTCTTCTCAGGAAATTTATGAGACAAATAGTTTTGTTAAGTACTGGCGGTCCTCCGCTGGGTTACGCTGGGCAGAGACAAGGGATGCAGATAAAAAGCTTTTTCCTTCCACTGTCCACGTAACAAGAAATTTCCAAGTGCTCATTTTACTTCCCAGCATAAACCCCCTCTGATTCTGCATCACATCACCTAAACCCCTACATGTTTAACAGGAGATAAGGATGAAGCCAGCCTAGGGACTGTCAGCTCTGGGAACAAGACAGGATATGGCAGGAGGTTATCCTGGTTTGTACAAAAATACCCTGCTCTGGTTTGTTAATCAGCTCTGACAGCAGAATGAAATGGTGCATCCCTTCTGTATCTATACGTTACATCCCATACATACGTGAGCTGAAATGCCTAGAATAAACCCCTTGTAATTAGGTAATATTTAAAGGAAATGTGTCATATTTAGTCATTTGAAAGCAGTTCTCTGCAGTTCCTTTGTGCAACGGAGCTCATAAAAAAATGTCACTCAAGCCTGTGCGTTAGTGCTATTCTTGTTACTCTCAAGGGTCTCCTTTCTGTGATAACAAAAACGCAGAACTTTTCCTGATGTTCCCCTGAGTATTTGAGGGTTCCTGCTTTGCATGGGCTGTTTTTGCAGGTAATAGATCCCACAGACACATTATAATTGAATAATCCTTTGACCATCCAGAATTTTTCAGTCAGGCAATGGGAACTGCAAATTGGAATGACTGTGCCAAACTGTCTGTAAAAATTAAAAAATTATAATCAGACATTGTCTGTGTTTCTACAGTAGCAGGACTCATATGCAGGTCTAAACATCTTATTGTGCTCTGGCCTGCATAGACTTCCAAATTTAGATGTATCAGCATCACCTTTCTAATATAATCCTCCTAATTACTGGACTTCTGTAAAGTGTTTAGCTTGAAGCTGCATTTACATCTGTGCTTTGATTTGAGCTCCAGAGCATAAAGAATTGCAATTTTCTTGGGACAACTGCTTTTCCAGCTGTTTAGTCCAGAATTTGAGTTGAGCTCTGCCCAACCATTCAGATTTTATCCAGTGCTTTGAGAACAGCTGTCAAAGCCCTCATCCATGAGGAGGTAAGTCATAAGATAATGGGCAAAATACTGCTGTGGCTAGCACCACCAGTGGGTTTAATTAGTCTTTAAACAATCAGAGTTAACAGCTTCTACGAAATCACGTTGTACCAGCAGGGTAGGAAGTCCTGCAAGTATAAATATTGTTAAGTTTGTGGGTGACTTTCAGTGGTGTGTGATCTCACCGTGTGCTGTGCGTGCAGGGGCTCGCTCAGCGCTGCCATGCAGAGACCAAGGCCAGCTCTCTGCTGCCATTCATTCCCTGGGGACACACAGGTGAGTGGTGCCAGTGGCCTGGCTCATCTCTGCACACAGCCTGGCTTCACACTCACAACCTCCTGATGTGGCACCAAGGAAAATCAACCTAGTCCATGCCCTCGAGTCTCCAAATGCACAAGCTGATTTCTCTGTGGTCCTTTGCTCTTGATTTTGTAAATCTCTTCTTCCCTTGACTGTGTGCTCTGTGACTGTATTAGCACCTGCCTCTGCACTTCTTAGGCTCTCTATTTTCCTATCATGTCATGGATACGTGAGTCATCTTATTTGTGATCTGCTGAGCTGAGTGAGAGTCATAGTAGAGTTGTGTGCTTCAAGGCCATTAGTAACGCAGCTAAAACTTGCATAATATATTCTTCTGTGTCTAAATCCCTGAGAGATTGAGTAACTGTTTTCTTTTTCACCCCAAGTGACTATGCAACTGGATGAGTCACTGCTGTTATGATAGAGGAATTGTAATCTCTGTGTCTTTCCAGTTCTGTTTGGCCAGAAATTTATTTTTTAGGACACCTTTGTTCTATCTCTTCTAAGTTTTTATATGTCACCAGAGACCTTTTCACTCTCTTCAGTTCACTTAAGATCATGTGCTCTGGTCTGGAAACTGCATTAGTTTAGGTTATTGGTGAAACAGATGGAGAAAAATGTTCACCTTAATCTAATACTCTGGAATGATATTACTGAGCTCTTTCACCTCATTATTTATGGAAGCATTAGTGAAACTTAAATGTATTGAAAAGTATTCAAGTAAAATTAAATAAAAGCTTATATGAAACCCCCCATATCAATAAAACATAAACAGAGATAGATTGGAGGGAGTATTTTGCACAAAAGATCTGCAGTGACATCTGTGAATGAACCATGGAAAGCACTAGCAACAGATGGCTGGTAAAAAGGAGGAGGGAGTGAACAGTTTCATGACAGGTGAATGTGGTACCCTGCAAACAGCACAGGGTGCTCAGACAGGGCCCCCAGGGGTGCAGGATCTGATCCAGACGGGGCTGGCACCGTTGGGTCAGCCCCAGCTGCTTGTACCTATCCCAGGAGGAGCCTTGGAGCCAGGAGCAGTGCTGGAGCTGGCATCTTCTGCCATCCTGCCACAGCAGAGCCAGCATCAACCCCTGCTCCCTGGCAGAGCTGAGCTAGGCTCACCTTTGGTGCTGGAGCACCTCAGGCTGTGCAGGGCATCGAGGACTATGCTTTTAAGTAGCCACTTCAAGAATGGGTAGCCACACAGCAAGCCAATCTTCCACCTGAGCATTGCCAAAGCACACTTATAAATGTTGCAGAGTTTATAGTTTCAGATGGTTTCATGCTTTTTCCTTGCTTGACATATTATCTTTTTATTAAGGCAGGATTTATTTCCCCTGTCTCTGTGACCCCATCTATCCCCTGAGAGCCTGCACTGAAATCCAGCTGGCCAGCCTTTGTGTATCAGCAGAACAGCTTCTAGTGAAACAACAGTGGGAGGAAAAGTCAGGAGTTTCTTAATTTAATCCTTGAGCAGCGACGAGTCGTGTGGCTTTAGGTGAGCCACAGGACTCTGTGAGTCAATATGTAATACGAGAAAATGAGCATATCCCAGAGTCATGGCAGACTCTGTTCATTCAGCTTAAAATCCAATGAGTGCCTGACCCATTTTTTTCTTGCTCTATAAAGAGCAATACAGAATCATACTGGCCATGATAATTTCTCTTAGCTGGAGATTTTTTCCCCTTCTTTTCCATTGTCACCCCCACTGCTACTTTCCAAGATGCTCTGAAGCCAGTGAAATAATTCTTTCTCATAAATCTTTTAAATCATGTAAATCCTCCCATCGTACCAGCTGACATTTCAGATGGTGCATTTTTGCATTTGTGCCAGGAAGCTTTGAGCATGTTACAGTTGCTTATGTTGTTATATTTTTTTAAAGAAGGCAAAACAGTTCCTTCCTCTTGTGTCTCCAGCAGAGACTGTTTCTCCTTGAGAAAGGAGTTCACATGATCATATAGATGCGTCAGATAAATCCCTTCCCACGTTTGATATTTGCTAAGTTGAATGATTGTTATTCCAAAGCCATAGCTGGGATGGTTGTGTGATTTAATAACTCCAGAGCAATTTTTTCTTCTATTCACAGGCTTTAAAGAAATAGTCTGAAAACTAAAGCCTTCAACTTAGAAATACTAAGTAACCAGTCACTCTCAGCCATGTTATCTTCACAAATATTTCTCCCTGTTTGTTTGTTTAAAGTTGGCCAAGAGTTCCAGAAATACTTTTAAGATAACCAAAACGGGCATCCAGTTTAGAAAGGAACTCTGTATTTAGAAACTCTGAAATACTACTGGGGGGTGGCTGTGCTGTTAACTCTTTTCTGGTTGTTCTGAACCTCCGTGGCATTGTGGAATGAGTCATGACATTCTTCTTTATCTAACTGTTTTTCCCATCCTAGATGATTTAGAAGAAAAAGTGCACTGGCAAAGTCTAATAATACAATGCCATGCTAGTCACATCTCCGGGTTCAACAGGGTTGTTGCCCAAGAGGGTGTAAATCAAGCAGTTTGCAGAAGGCAGTGCAGGGCAAGGGCTGACAAGGCTCAGCATTCACAGCATCCACGTGCACTGGGGGCAGAAAGAGCCACAATCTTAATCCTGGAAGGGAAGGAAGGGGAAGAACTGAGGGCTGAGTGTTGGTTTATCAGGGGATCTTACAACCAGCTTCCTGCTGCAGAACACACTTGAGAAAACGGAGCTGCAAATGCACGCAGTCATTTTAAAGCCCACGTTAAGTGTTCCTGCAAACCTGAGTGTGTCCACAGGAAACAAAAGCAGGTCACTGTGCCCAGCGTGACATACACAGGTGTTTCAGTGGCAGAAGCAGAGTCATTTCCCCCTGTCACAAATAACAGTGCAGTTCCGAATTTGTTGGCTTTTTGAGATAATGGCAAAAGTTTCTTCAGACTCTACAGGACAACTTAAAATTTTTAATTTAAAGGTGTGCTGGTATAACTGCATTTCCTACCTTGTTTTCTCAGGCTTGTGCAGAACCCAATGCCTGGACAGGCCCACAGTACAATTCTTGTGGATTTTTTCCTTTCAAAGCTGTTTTTTTCAAACATGTATTTTGTATCATTACAGTCTTCAAACAATTTGATGCAAGATCCATCGAAGCAATGCCCCCTGTGTGTTTCAGTGTATGCCACACTAACAGTGGGTTCTGCCTGAGAAATAGTTCCTGCAAGAACTGAGGTCTCCCTCCAGCCAGTGAAGGTGGACGGGCAGGATGAATTACTCTCTGACACCTGATCTACCACCATTCCCTTAGTCCTGGCCTCTACTTACTGTCATGGGAACTTTGATGTCTTATTTTTAGATGAGCTTTTGTGGTTTTAAAATTAAAGTCTGATTGTAGCTGGGTATTAATTTCAGTGAAAAAAATAACATGGAAAACCTTACACATGCTGGTCAGCAAGAAACATGCTGGGCACTGGGAATCTCAACTCAATTACCTGTCTGTAGGGTTTCAAATTTACTTAGTGTTTTATGGTTAGGCACCAGCTGATGTGAAGATGTTGCTTAACTGAAGAGTCATTATTTACTGTTAATAAAACTGATACCATGACAAATTCCTTATGGCGTAGATGTGCTATCATATCTTGGCAACAGTAGCAGAAGAAATTATTCTGCCTGGCTTGCAGGCTTGTCTTCATTGTAAAAAGAAAAATAATGAGGCTGTAATTACCCAGCTTGGAACTAAACGAACCCAACTGAAAGTGCTGAATGATTAAAGATGACTCCTAACTGCTTCCCAAATGTGGCTTGTTTGGATACCATCACTGACAGTGCCAGCTCCTGGCTCTTGCTGGGCTGGATCCATGGCCAGCAGGCACAGCTCAGTTGTTTGGACTGTGGTGGTGTCCCAGTTTGAAGCACTGTGGAACAAGTAGTGGTAAATATTCCACAAGCCTTGCCAAAAATGACCTGGTTACATGAAGAAGTCAGCATGCAGCAAATTGGCATGAAATTCAGAGCACACAAACCCCTCCATATTTGGAGGGGTCTGTTGGGGTAAAGAACCCTATTATGTAGTGGTTTACTCTAAAACAGTAATTATTTTGCATGTGGGATCACACACTTCTCCCTCCAACACCCAACATTTCAATATCAAATCTATCAGGTTTCTCTAATTTTGCATCTTAATTTTATCTAATAAACCAGTAGATTCAAGAGTCTTTTTTTTTCTCTTGTGCAAATAGATATGGGAAAAGCAGATCTGTTATTCTATTAATTCTAGTTCTCAGTTTCATACAATTTCTTGTCAACCAGTAACAAAACAACTAGCAGACTTACTTCCCAAATTGGTCTAGGTACTGAAAAGCTGGTGACTTTTTGTCTTCAGGACAGGAGTGGTATGTTTGGAGGAGGTCTTGAAGAGATGGGGATGAACTTCCCCTGTAATGAAGAAGCGTGAAAAAATGTTTAGTTTCCCAGCTGGCTATGTTCTTGTTCAACCCATCCTTGAAGACAGCTGAAATTTAATTATATTATTAATGATAAATTAATATCATACAGTGCCTGGAGACTTGGATAAATAATAACTAAAAGGCCTCTTAGCCACAATAAAGTGGATTTTCCCTCCTGGCCGCTCAGTTTGAGCCCTCGTTCCTGCAGGAAAGCAGGTAGTGCTACAGTGGAGCACACACCTCTTGTCTGACCTGCAAGATCTCCTGCTGGTTTCCATAGAGATGGAGAGCTGAGGCCCTGTTGTAACAATTCTGCACTGCAAATGCCTGTTTGGTACCACGTCCCTCTTGTCAGCAGCTCCGTCCCTGGGCCGGGGTGGCACACGAGCAGGTGTCCAGTGTGTTGTAGAGGCTCCTGCCTGGAACACGCCTGTGCAGGATGGGCAGCACATCAAAGTGGGTTCAAATGGAGAAATGTATCTGTCCATACAGAAATAACAGCACGACTGTCACGCTGATGGCTCGCTGCATACCTGGCAGGTCACATCACTGCCACCACCGTTGTGTGAGGGAGTGAGGAGCCATTGGGCACCACAGCAATTTGGGAAAAGGGTACTTTGGGTGGTGACTGGCATTTACTTCTCGCTCAGAGGGTGAGGAACCCGCCCCAAACACAGACTTTTAGATCAAATACAGCTGAAAGTTTCTGGTGCAAGATAGCCTGGATGGTGGCTTTTATTAAACGGTCTTCTGCAAGACCTTCCTGTGAGACATCTAACTCAGGACTGTGTGGAGCTAAGGTTTTAACACATAGCTCAAGAAAGCTGATGTCTATTTAGATGCTATTGCTAGATTATTCTTGCAATGGATAATCTGAATAAAGACCCCTGATACTTTATCAGGCCGAGTTTTACAAAGCTGAAAACAATTGCTTGAGAGATGTTATAAAAAGAAATTATTTAATCCACAAAAGTGATTTAAAGTGGCAACAGGGGTCTGTATGAAAACATTTAACTACGTCTCCAAAAAGCCATAATCCTGCATAAAAGTGAAAATTTTGCACCTGTCCAAGAAAACCCAGCCCAACTTTGGGAGAAAGTAAGGATCTGAAACAAATATAGTGAGTAAGAAGAACACTTTGAAAACTGGAAATCCTGGAAAAACCATAAGGGAATAGTCATGTCATAAGCAGCAGTTCATAAAATACTTCTCAAAGCAGCAGGGAGTGAGATTGGCCATGATTAGGTGAGGAAGGTCTGTCTGCTGGCACAGGCCCACGAGACCATCGGGCCATCCATCTGTGACGGCCGTGGAGGAGCTGCCAGTAACAGAGCAGACAAGGTTAATGTTCTGGGCTGGGTGAAAATCTGTCTCTGTAGTGGTCATTTAGCCTTCTGTCTTTCCACCAGCCACCTGCCAAAAGGAGATGATCATACAAGTACCTCTTTTCCTTTAACTTTGTCTGTCTTTGCTATTTAAAGGAATAAATTTCTGAGGCTGGGACTATGCCTTAGGATCTACTGCTTCAGAAGGGAAGGAGCAGGGATCTCAGACTGAGACACTGGTTTAACTCACTAAGAACTGGAGGCTCTGCCTCCTGGCAAATCCCATGCCCCACAGCATCCTGCATTCTGCCCAGGAGCCAGCACTCTACTCTGCCCACAGCCGGTGAGGAAGATAAGGGCTCCCTCAGCCACTGTGTCCACCCTGGAGTGGCAGAGCCCTTCTCTGGGCCACCCAATATGCAGGGCAGCCCTGTCACCACAACTTACACCTCCCTGTGTCAGCCACTGCACCCCTGGGCAACACCTGAAACCCAGGGCATGTTGCCAGGAGGGTGCTGGGAGCAGAGCCTGAGTGAAATGCTCCCAGGTCACCAGCCAAACCCTGTTTTTATTTCATGTACACTGTTGGCACAAACAGAATATTTTGTTCTCTGACCAGAACACAGAGCTCTTCTCACGGAGCACCCTGAATTCCTGCTGCTCTCAGACAAAGTCACAGTGATGCTGCACCTCCCTAACCTCAGGGCCTGTGGCCTCGGGAAGAGCTCAAACAGATAAATGGCACCATGTCTAAGGGCATGGGATAGCACAGGGCACAGGAGCAGCCTTGCTGGGCTCATCCTGGCTGTTGCAATGGTCAGCTGCTTCACAAGAAGGCATCTGGTTACACGTACTCCCTTAATCAACCAACGTGGAAAGCAAGGAAACTTAACAAGAGCTTAGGCTGAATTTTTTCCCAACCATAGGTAGAGTGTGAGTGTATATGGCGAAGCCTGAATATTGCAGTCCTTTGGCTCACACAGAGGATTAATAACACGAGTTGGATCCCTCACTATTCCAGAGCAGGAGTCCTCTTTGCAGACTGTGTGTAATAAAGTCAATAAAGCCCATTTAGCTGATACCACAAGTTAGAATCAAAATATTTACTTGTCTGCTGCACATGGGCAACAGGAATCCTTGTCTGGTTGCCAACCACCGGTGAACAATCAGCTGTTGGCTGGGTGGCTCTGGCATGTATTAAACACTGACAGAGATGACTATTTGCTTCTCACTTATCAGCAAACCCCTTTGCTCTTCAAAAGAGAGAAGCACAGCTGCCAGCCAAGCCTGCCCCTTGATTTCTTCCAGCTACATTCTCTGTCAGAATGAGGGAGACAAAGGGAAGGAGTACCTGTTTGTGGGCCTCAGGACGTCTCCCGCTTCCCTGCCACTAACACCTGAGCAGTCAGTCATGATCAGCTTAAACACCTCTCCTACTTCTCCTTCTCATGCTGACAATCATTTTTAGCTTTTTCTGTGTATCTGACCCTTCCTAGAAAGCAGGATGAACCTATTTAATTAATACTTGTATGTTCTTCCCCCCTCTGAACACACCCTGAGCCGACAGAGACGTTATTCACGCTGTGTCCCAGACAAGAAAGCTTTTACCACAAGGGATGGTTTTCTGATGAAGCATGTGCTGGATGTGTGACCTTTGTGGGTTTACACTGGAGAAGCTTCTGGAGTCCTTTAGACAAACAAACTCCTGACCAAGCAGGATTTGTGCGTGTTTTGTAGCCTTTGTGCCCTGACCCAGCTGCCGCGCTTGCTCCTATCTGCAGCAGGTAAAGTGCTTCTTGTAGAGAGTGTGAGGGAGTTTGGAATGGGCTGTGGGACCCCTCGGGAAAAACGTGGTGTAGGCAGTCTGTCACTGCCTGGGGACTCTGGCTTGCCATGAGATCTGAGTTGGAGATCTGCTTGTATTTGTTGCAGCTGCAAAGAGGTAATTGTCAAGTGACTTCTTTCTTTTGCTGTCAAGTGACTTCCTTTGCAAGAGCCTTTGGACAGAAGGGATTTTGCAGAAATGAAGGATGAGAGGGTGCATGTCCATGATGGGCTTCCAGCAAAGCCTTGAAACTAGACTTTGGGGACTACTAAACACAAAATTCATTTATTTTCTAAACTGAAGACGTTCCTTAGGGGAAAAAAAAAAAAGTTGTGGGCTGAGACTCCCACATATCTAGTTGGGAAAAGCCTTTTGGAGGTGTTTGGCACAGAGGCAGAGGAGATAAGGTCAGTGGAAAGAAGTGGCCGGGAAGGGGGAAGGGATGAGCTCGTGGAGTGAAATTGCCCAGAAGCAAAGCACAGCCACTCACTTTGCAATGAAAAGCTTTATCATCTCTGCACAGATTAGTGCAACTAAAAATAGCTTCAGCTCAAAGTAAACAGTTTTCTGAGTGTGCTCTGCCCTGCTGGAATGCCAGCCCCGCACAGAGCCACCATGCCAGCAGCCACAACCGTGTCCCCACGGCCCCAGTGCCCAGAGGGGCTCCCCACAGCCCTGCTCAACTCCTCAACCCTGCCTGTTAATGGAGGTGACCCTGGAGGGGGGTCACTAATGAGTTTAGCCTCATTACAAGCTTTTCTGTGTTTCACTTGTTGAACCTTTCTGGATGAGCAACTTCTATAAAAACAGAATGGGTCTGAACACCAGGTAATTCATTCAGACATCCCAACACCCACTCTCTCTTCCCTGATCAACAGCAAACTGTGTCCCTCCCTTGACAGCAAAAAGAGTGGCTTGTCACTAAAGCTGCTTGTACTTGTTGGTTTCTCTTCTCATGAATCTCCAAGTGAAGCTGTTATTTGTTGGCTTAAGATATCCACTCTTGCCTTGGGGAGCCCAGCACATCAGTGAAATATGTTCTGTGGGGATTTTTGGATCAAAACTAGTTTATTTAGAGTATTTATTTTATGGGAGGAAGTCTGGAAAAAAAACAGGTTGTCCCATTTTTTTCCATGCGTGTCTTGTGCCAGTCCACGTTTCCTTGCAGTCTGGACGACATCAAGTGACACGGAGACCTCAGTGCCTGGGAAATGCAGCGGGAAGCTGCTCTTACGTGAGGAGGCTGCCACAGCGCTGCTCTAACCCTGGCAGCACGGGCTTCTCGGGGAAGCGAGGCTTAGGCTGCAAAAACATTCGGGTCAGAGGCAGGTCAGATCCTTCTGAAGTGACAGCCTGTCTCCTTGGGCTCCAGAGCTTCCCGGAGTGGCCTTTGTGCCGGTGGTTTTCCTTGCCGGGGCGGGCAGCGTGCAGTGCAGCACGGCAGGGCTGCTCGGGGCTGGGCTTCTTTGCACTGCACCCTCGGGGATACTCTCACCTCATATCGACGCTTGCCCTCTAAGATTGCTTCAGTTTTGTCCCTCTTCCAGCTAAAGGTTGACAGGGCAGCTTCTTGCTCTTCCCCGAGCTGTGCTCTCCCATCCCATGTGGCACCAGAGTAGCGGAGGTGGCACTCCTGCCACCACCATGGGTTGACAGGCAGCACAGGACCATCCTTTCCCTGAGGCATTGCTCTCTGCATCCCACTCTGTGGCACAGAACTAAAAAATTCACAGTTCACTGCAGACCAGCTTCAAGGTGAAAAGCAGCAGAGCCAGACCTCCAGTTGTCCAGAGGGGTAATGGCAACACCATCAATCCTGGACTGTGCAGGACAGCACAGTATGAAGCAGATGGATACAACAACCTCACCAAAGAAACACATGTGAGTAAAGTAGGAGTAAAGTAAGTGATTGTGGCTGCAGCTGAGTCAGTCAGGTAAAGGCTGTGACACCAGGCATCACACAGGGCAAACCACACCAGGCAACTCCAACATCTGCCCATCACCTCTGGATGAATGTCTTATGGTGGACAAAGCAACAGGACAAGAGATGGTGAGCATGAACATCAGCTAGAAGTTAGGGTGTATTGTTGTAAAATGCCAGCTTTTGCTTAAGAATAGGAAGGCTGAATACATTGAAAGCCATACATTTTTATCCTAATACATTAAGACTTCAGGCAAACTTTTTGGCATCTTGGGACTGCTACCCCTTCTCCTGCTTGCAAAAAAAAAAATAAAAATACAGTCTGTAGAAAAACTGAAACTGTATTTTTTTTACTTAAAAAGAGTTTTGATGGAAAATGTTTGACTAGTCCCTGTAGGGGATGGTGTTAGATGAGGAAGTCACTGTAAGTACACGCAAGTGTGTGCAGGAAAGGATGGACTTCGTGGCAGATGCTGGGGTGGGCTTGTTTCCCGGACCACACACAGGATTGGGAGCTTTGAGCAAGGCAAGACATGTCTTAATTTAGAAGTACATACACTGAGCTCCTGGCTTTCCAAAGGACTTGGCTGTTGCCATTGTTCTTTGTTGCCTGTTCTGTAATAGTACTGGCCACATTCTGCCAAGGAAATGCCTGGGTGTAGCACTTCCATCCTTACCAGACTTGGCCTCTAAACCCTGTGGTCCAAGTGTTAGTGTGAAGCTACAACCTTCTGGATCCTTTTCAAATGTAGTAAATGTAGATCCTTTTCAAGCTGAAGTAAAGGGAAAACTGCAGCCTTGGCCAGACCAGCACAGTCTCCCGAGGCTGTGCTGGCCCTTGGCACAGCAGAGCCCTCCTCCCTCCCTGGCATCTCATGAAGACAGGCAGCACGTGGTGGTAAATCCCTTAGTGCTACTTTTGGGTGAGCAGCAGCAATGTGTGACTCAAAATGGCTGGAGAGAGATGAGTTCTGCCAGATAATGCATCTCAGGAAATCAAGTGGGCTTCCTGGGGCTGCTTTTGAACTAAGACTGGATTGAGTCGGGAGGCTGCACAAGGTCGGTTTAGGGATGCACTGAGCATGGGTGTGTTTTGCTCTGCTGAGGTCCACTCCCCTTCATCTGTGCCTCAGTATTGTCATCAGGGTGTTTCCTGTGCTGCTTGATGCTGTTGTTGATGGTTTTTATCTCTTCCTCTGATCCTGTGGGTATCTTTCACAGCGACCACATTTTTTGGGCACACACAGACTCTGGCTGGCGGTGGTGATGGCAGCAGAGGTGGAAAAGGTCCAAGTGCGGAGGGTGGTGCTGGGGTGGGAGGAGAGGCTGGTGCTCTTTACCTGGCACTGAGTGTCTCTGGGTCCCATCTGTCATGGGAGAGCTGCAGGAATGCAGCGATGCTGCTTCTGTGCCTGTCTGGTGCTCAGTGAGACAGTGGGTTGGTAAAGTGCTCCTGGCTCACACCACTCACTTTGCATGCAACCTGAAACAAAAACTCGCCTAGCTCGAGTGGGGACTGGATCCATTCCTTGGCAAACACCCTTTGTGCTCCCTGGTTGAGTTGCGAGGACCTGAGTGTTTTTACAGCAGGGATGGAGCAAATCTTTCACTCTCTCAGCAAAGTTATTACCACTAATGAGCCCTGTTCCAGCAGTGTTCAGGCAGGAGTGGGCAGCACTAGGATCATTCCTGTGTGCTCACACACCTTCCCTCTTGCACTGGTGGGGCCAGGCAGGAGCTCAGGCCCAGAGCACGACTGCAACCACCTTGACTGTTTGGTTTCAACCACCCGGTGGGGTCTGCAAGGCTGGTGGGACACCAGGAGGTGATGCCAGCTAGAGGGACATTCCTCAGTCCATGTGGTACCAAGAACATCCAACATTTCCTCCTCTTCTGTAGTGGCCTCGAGCTCACTGAGAGCTCCCAGGCTGTGCTTCACGCATCAGGGCAGCTACAAAGGCGTGTGTTTCAAATGGGGTACAACTGCCTTAGCACCTCCCCGTTAAATCCAAGTGCTGGCACCAGCTAGCTCTGCACTTCACCCCCAAATACAGCTGGCACACAGGGGCAGATGAGCTGAAGTACTCCTGGGTTTTACTCCATGGGAGGCAGTGGAGCAAGAAGCACTCCAAAACAGCACAAAGCTGGGTTTTTCTTGGGAGGCACTTTCACAGTGCTCTACACCTGTTAGGCTAGCTCAGGCTGTACGGGCTGTTTTGGTGTCTCTGGCCAGGCCCTGGTGAGAGGATAAAGGGTGGGAAGCAGGTGGGACGTGCATCCGAGCAATGAATAAGCCGGAGATACCGGGGGAGCAGCAGGCGGGAGGGAGCGCCCGGCAGCAGAAGCCCCAGGGCTGAGCATCGAAGGGAGGATGCTCGGGCACACGCAGCTGCCGGGGGATGGGGTTACAAAAGCCGAAGCTAAACAAAGATCCCTGTGAAAAGGAAACGGATCCCTCCCGCCGACTGTAAGGTAGGAGCCGAGCGGGAGCTGCTTGACATCATCGGGCAGAGCATTGGATTACAGCAGGCAGGGACTGACTCGAGGGGAGGAGAACACGCCCCTTTGGCCCCACAAGTGCAACTTCATTTAGCAGCTCCCAGTAGAAGGAAACTGCAAGTCTGAAACTGGCTGCGAGGCTCCCGGCCGGCTTGGCTGCTCGCCACAGCGGGCAGAGACGGCAGGAGGGTGTGATCCAGCCTCGGTCCCTTCCTCGGCGGCGGGAGCACGGCACTCGGAGCTGAGAAGCGGCGGGAGCCGGGGCTGTAAGTAGGGCTGTGCTCGCTGCGGTGGGGGCGAGGGGCAGGGGCGGTGGGTGACAAGGACACCTGCCCGGGAGTGCAGCCAGGAGCTCTCCGCCTGCCCAGGGCCGCGCCACGAGGCAGGGGTTTGTTCGGAGATGCGGTGAACTTTTACCCACCCGAATGCCAACAGCGAGGGGTTTGCTGCCGGCAGACCGTGGGCTAAGAAAGCAGAGCTGCATCCCGGTTTCTCTGCTGTTGGGAGAGAGAAGCCGCTCGCCGGCGGATGGCGGGGAGGTGGCTGCTGTTCCGCTCGGGGAATAACGCGGTTCGGCGCTCGCCGCGAAGGGGTAGCAGGGAGAGCGGACTCCGAGGATAGAAATCACAGAGGACCGTGGATCAGTGACCCCCGTGGGGATTTCTGGCCTCATTTCCAACACGTGTCCGTTTATTCTGAGCGGTTTGCCGGAGGGAATCCCTTACAGCACTGGGGTTGCTCTGTGCTCGCACGGGGATGGGAGAGGCACCCGGCGGTCCGGCAGTGCGGGGCCGTGCTGGGAATCCATTCCTCGGGATGGCAGGAGCCGGGGGGGCTGCCCGGGACTCCCCTCGCAACTGCGGGCACGAGCGGAGCTTTCAGAGCGTGGCAGCAGGAGCAGGCTCGGAGACTTGCTGGCATCCGGCTTTCTAAGCAAATGTTTGAAAAGGCAGAGACTTGGGATAAAAAAAGAACTGCTGTGTGGTGGTATTCTCAGGAGGCTTTGCGAATTCCTCCACCTCGGAGCTGTGCGTCTTTCCTCTCTCTGGATTCCCCATAGCAGCTGGTAGCGAGCCGTGGCGGGGAGCTTCCACATGCGTGTAATGCTTTGGCCCCAAAGGCGTGTTTGGGAAATTTCCCTTTGCTTAGAAGGGCTAAATGGTTCTACAGATCAAGAGCCAAGTATAGCTGTGAACGCAGAGGCAATGAGCTGGGTGGCTGTGCTGGTGACTCAAAGAGGAGGACAAGCTGGGGTCAGTGAGCACTGGGGCTGCTGCTGCAGTGCGAGGGGGAAGGGAGATTCGTGGAGTGGCTACGGCTCGGTTGGGTGGCTGAGACTCTCCGATGGTGACAGCCCCTCCAGCTATGGGCTGTTTGCTTGGCGTTCCTGGCTTGGTTCCTGTGGGGTAGCACTTGGCTTCAGAGGCCCTATGGCTGGAAAGAGCCACCCTGCTAATGTGTTGCCACCCAGCTAAGAAATTGCCACCGTTCAGCTCTTGTGAGGGACGGTGTTTAAGAAAGAAGGATCCATGAAGAGATCCTCAGTGGCTGTATTTGTTTATAACGCAGACACAAGTTAAGTGGCCATTTATAAACATGTCTATACCAATGGACCTTAATGTACCTTGGGCACAGAACACGGCACTGAGCCCTTCAGACAGAGTTCCACAGGGATGTGAGCACCCCATGCCATTGTTTTGGGGGACACTTTCCACAGAGTGTAGACTCAGATGCCTCAGAGAACTGGAGACCATTAGCTACAGTACATAGGCAGCTTGGTCATGAAGAGATGAAAGCCAGGAATGTTCACAGCTGTGCATCTTCCAGCCACCTGGCACTTCTGTACCCAGTGGCTGATTCTGAGGGGTGTACAGGCTCATGATGAGCTAGGAGGGGGAGTTCTGCTTTTTCCTTTAATTTCAAAGAAAAATCAATGGACTTTTGATCCCACTCAGAGGAATACCCACAGGCACGCAACTTTGCCACCCAAAATAACTATGGAAGACGTTTTCCAAGATGCTAATATTTCCTGATCTCCCACATTTCAGAGCCAGTTCCTGCAGCACACTACTGTGCAGTAATGCCTCCAGCCTGTCTGGGCACCCAAGCATCAGCATCATTCCTATTTTACATGGGCTTCACACAAAGCAGATGATTTCCCTAGGCTCACATAGGTCTGTGGCAGAATGGGGGGGCAAATCTACAAAGCCATAAGGAACAGCAGAAGCTTCAGCCTGGCTTTTTGTTCGCCTGTGTCACCCTGTTCTAATCGCTCCCATTTTCACATTCCAGTAGTTTCTCCACTAATCCTTAGGGGTTTCTTTAATGTCACCAAAGCTGTTTATATGGACTGAACTGGAAAATAGGTTTTCCATCACAGCACCCGTTTCAGAGAGGATGAGAGGGTAAAAAGCCCACTGCTTCTAGTTGTCTTTTGCGCATGACTAGAAAAAGATGAGTCGTAAGGGAAGCTGCTCCCCAGGCTCACCAGCAGCCAGCATCAGCCAGGAAGAAGGGAAGGTTCAGGTGTTCCATAGGCCTTGTCCCAGGCTCCTCGTGGTGGCAGTTGGAGAGGTTGAGATCGCTCCAGTCCTTGCCTGGAACCTGCAGCACAAGCAGGAAGAGCAGCAGTTGGACTATGGACTGCCCTGGGCCCCACTTCAAAACTCTCACTCTCTTCGAGCCCAAGGGAACGTGTACTTTACACCACTCATTTCTGGTTTCCACAGTGAGTTCCCCAGCACTTCCCTTCCCCGGAGAGCCCAGGGAGGCCGGGTGCTCTTTGCACAGCTCCTCCATGCAGGCACATTGCCGGTCACAAGCCCTGCCTGGGGAACTCCCCGGCGGGCGCCGAAATGCCATTTCTGTTGATAAATTCAGTGATGTAATAAGCCAAACATATCCCCACCAGAACGTCACCAACTTTACTGGAGTTACTGTTTCCACAAAGTGTAATTAATCTGTGGTGCTCATTGCCATGAGATACCAGTGGAACAAAGAGCTCCGAAGGCATTTTAATGGATACCAGGTAGTTATCTTGGTAACAAAACAATCCTGGGTATGATTAAGAGGATATTGCATTGTAAGGATTGTAACACCTCCTGGTTCAGAGTCGTTAGTGACTTATGGAAAGCATTCCATTACAATTAGAGGTTTTCTTGTACCTCTGAAGCTGAGGATGCCAGCTGCTGCTGGAGACAGGGCACTAAACGAGGCAGTCTGGCTGCTCTGGGAGGACCAGGCTGCTGCCCTGATCAGCCATGCATGCAGTCTGTTGCTTATCCAGCAACCAAGAGACACAAGAACAACCTTCTCTCTGCTGCCATCACCTTGCTTGAAACCAGGAAGGATTTTCTCTCTGGATCAAAGCAGCACCAGAATTGCTGTTGTGTGGAATAGTCTTGAATTCTGCCAAAAAAACATTCAGGGGTGTGTGTTTTTTGGAACATACATTCATTTTGAAGCAATGCTGACAGAACTAAGGTTGTCACATGTGTTTGCTCCTTTTGAGTAACAGCTGATCACCATGGAGGGAATCTGAACCTCAAACATGTGCAATCATGCACATTGAATAGGACAAGAGAAAACAGTCATAAGTTGCACCAGGGAAGGTTTAGGTTGAATATTAGGAAAAATTTATTCACCAAAAGGGTTGTCAAACACTGAAACAGGCTACCAGGGAAGCAGTGAAGTCACTGTCCCTGAAGATACTAAAAAGATGTGTGGATGTGGCACTAGGGGATGTGTGGATGGCTTAGTGGTGGACTTGATGACCTTGAAGATCTTTTTCAATCTAAGTGTTTCGATAATTCTGTGCTGATACTCTTGTAATTCATTCCTGATGGGGTATGGATGCTTATCTAGCCAATGAACATTTCCACTAGGGTCCCAAAATAATTCATGGTACCTTGATGTGTTCCAGGACTAAACTACAAAACAAAGATGGCCAAGCAAGGGCTGTGGGGAGAAACATCTAGGTAGAGCCAGGCCTGCAGGGTTGGAAAGCCAATACCACCTGCTAAAGAGTTTTTGTCTCCAGAATCATCTGGTTTTTGAGAGAGAAAATGGGTTTTTCCCATCATGTACAGAAGTGACAACTTCTACTTCAGAGCATCATTGCTCCAGTTTACTTTAAGCCTCTCTTGGCAGAGGCCCACTTGTTTTGAGATATTTTGCAACACTGCTGAAGTGCTGGGGGTTTAACTGTTTGGGCAGTGTAACCCACAAGCCAGGGCAGGAAGACAAAGGAGGAAAATAAAGGCTTGTGGATTTCTAAAGCTGTGTTTCTTCCTTCCTGCTTTTGTTTGCTTGTTTGGTGCCCGAAAAGGGCAATGCATATTCCCAGAGTTGTGGGAATACTGTTTCTTTTCCGGTCCAGTGTTTCCAGTAAGCACTTTGCTATAAATGGGGTTAAGACTAACAAAAGTTTATTGTAAAATCCCTGTGTCTTTGTTTAGCTCCTGTCATGATCATAATTAGCATTTTCCACTTCTGCAAGCCTGTCATCTGCGGAGCTGAAAGTGCTTTAAAATATTTGAAGCATCTAACAGGGGGAGGGAGTATTAATAGCTCCATTTAACAGATGGGCAAACTGACACATAAAAGCAGCAAGTGCCCTGTCCTTGAAGCAGGGCCAGAGCCAGAAAGTAGTCGGCTCCAACTACAAAGTTTGAAAGTGGGTCAGAAAAATAAAGAGAAAGCTGTAGATCTGTCCCAGTTTGGAAAATGATGGGAAATAGTTCCAGTCACAGTGGTACTCAGCCCAGATGGACCAGACAGATGAATTGCTGGATGAGCTACTGCTTATATGGTTAAGTGGCTCATCTCTTGATTTCTGTTCTGCTAACATTTGTCCCTGGGACAAAGGGGAAAAACACAGTCCATGATGTTCCAAAATAGTCATAAAGCTGAAACAGCTGCTAAAATAAGCAAGTGTCCCGTTGGCTGGGCTCTGCAGGTCAGAGGATTGCAAAGCACCCACAGATGTTGAGGTCACAGAGGAAATGTCTTTGAGCAGGGCTTGGGGACAGCAGGAGGAGGCTCAGCTGTGCACAAACAGCAGAGACCCAAGGAGCTGGACACAGACCCAGCAAAGCAACCAGAATCAGATTAAACTTCCCCTTTCACCTCGGAGAAGCTGATATGGGAGTTTCACTTCTTTAAAGGGCAGCAGAGCCACAAACCAATATTCATTTATAATCTGGAGGCAGCTGCTGGTCCCTGCAGTGCAGGTCAGGACATGAGTAGTCTCAGTTCTCCCAGCACCTGTGTGAGGGCAAAGAAAGAAGCAAACCCAAAGAGGACTTCTCTATGCAGCCCAGCTGGACTTTCCATGTGCTTTAACACAGCAGTCCAAGTCTATTAGCACAAACCCTCCTGAGGAGGTGCCACATGAACACAACATCCCACAGCCCCTGGGCTGGGGTCTCCACCAAGCCAGGCTCCCTCTGAATCTGCTGGGCAGAGCCGTGCCAGCCCCTGCCACCCCTCTGCTAGCCTGGTCACAGAGAGTGGGCAGAGCAGCTGAGCTTTATGCTTCCCAAAACAAGCACAGATAATGTTTTTTTACTTTTTTTTTTTCTTCTTTCCCAGAAGCTGTTGTCCTGCTGTGCATGAAGCGTGTTTGAAGTCATGTCCAGAAGGAAAGTCCTCTAAATCAGGTAGGGACTCACACTATGGCTGATAAAACTTTTATTCACAGGGAAATATTACAAACAGAAATGGGTTTTTTCCTTCCTGTAGCATTGAGTCACTTGACCTCCCTCTGTATTCTGAATTACTACATGCTAGAAAGCTGCTAAGAGGAAAAAAATACCAACAATTCTGCCATAATGACTTTCCTGCTGTATTATCCACACCTCACAGCCACGTCCTTGTGCCAAGCCACGTTGCAGCTCTGACTCCAAGCAGCCCCAGTGGCAGGTGTGCTCCGTGGCCTCTCCCTGCCAGTGATGGGGATGTGCTGTGCAAATCCTGCTAAAGGTTGCCCACGTGATTTGCACAGGAATTTTGTTGGCCATAACAATGTGAGTTCTGTTCTGCCTGTAGAGTCAGCCCATCAAGACCCAGGGAACCCCCAAAGCTTAACCTTTCACAGCCCCTGCATAAATGGCAAGTCCTCTCTGTGGTTTCACCTGTGGCTCCTGCGCTCAGAGCATCCCCTCTGTCCTCAGATCACGTCTCTGCTTTGCCTTGCTCCTGTGCTGTGTTGCCCCTTGCACAGAGCTTCCAGGGTTGTTTTGTGTGAGCTCTGCAGTGCAGGATCTCAGGACTCGTTGGTGCACACAGACATCCCTCCTCTTGCAGGTCTCTCAGAGCAGTTCATCTCTTGCATCCAGCATCTTCCCTATGTATGCTGGAGACACCCCATGTCCTTCTATGCCTGGGCTGCACTTCAGCAGACCATGAAACACTTGGCAATTGATTTTATTAGGACCTTTCCCTTTCCTGAGACTACAGCTGGCAACGATCACTGAGCATCCCCAGGGCAGTGCTACAGGCAGGTCTCGAGCACTGCTTCTGCTCAGGCTTGTGTGTCACATCCCTGGGGACTTAGGCAGAAGGAGTTACCCTGCCTGCAGGGAGGCGCAGGAGCTGCTGTCACCTGACACAGCTGTAAGGAAATGTTGCATCCATCACAGAAACCTTCAGCAAAGGAGGTGTGCAGGCCTGCAGAGCTCCCCCTGCCCAGATGGGGGTCCCAGCAGGGCAGCACAGCCAAAGGGGCTCCCGGTTCCATTGGGTAGCAGAAGCCGTGGAGCCACCTGGAGCCTCAGCCACCCCTCACTGCCAGCCTGTTCTGACCCCCAGCAGTCCCCTTTTCTGTTGTATGGCAAACACCAATAGCACCATCACAGCCACCAAAGACAGATCTTCCCCATCCCCCTTTCACAGCCAGCACTGCCCCTGCCCAGGGTGGGGGTCCCAGCAGTGGCTTTCTTTGCAGTGGAGCAGAACACAGGGCAGCCAGCTCCAGGGAGCAGAGCTAAGCCTGGTTTTGCTAATCAGCTTCGTTCTGTACTGACACTCTTAAGATGTGCCCTGGTTATTTTTAGGCACCACTGGGAGCTGCCAGGGCTCTTGCACCCCAGGAGGCTTCACAGCCTTTCTCTCAGCCCCTTACAGTGCTCTGAGTCAGGAGGGCTCTGGATACTGGATGCAAATTCCTGTGGAATTGTGCAGATCTCACTGAGGCAGAGCCAAGGCAGGTGGCTCTCAGCTTCAGGCACCCTGTGCTGAGCAGAGCTTCCCCAGGCAAAGCTTCCTCAAGCAGCAGCAGCCAAACCTGCCCAGTTACAGCCCTCCCAACTCCTCTTCCAAGTTCAGCTCCCCTCCCCAGTCATGCACTGCTTTCTCACAGCAGCAGAGCTCAGCTCTTCAGATGACAAAGAAGAGCTGGACTAAACAGCCCCATTTCATTTTAGGCATAGAAATAAACACTCATCCTTGCTTACCTCTGTCCTTGTAGAGAGGACTCCCTCAACCCAGAAACAGATCAAGAGAAACTACACCATCGAAGACTGCTGTGGCTTTGCCTTCCTCTTAAATGTGACAAGGGCAGCTGTGCTAGAAAATAGCCCCAGCTGCATCTCCTCAGCACTTGTTTGACTTCCCCTTACCCAGGGAAGCCTGCGAGGTATTGGGGAGTTTGTGCTGGGGTTGAACATCCCCGTGCCAGGAATTCAAGTAGGGTTTTAGAAGGTGATGTTCACTCCAAGGTCGGTACCTCAGTGTGTTCAGAAGAGCTGTGGAACTACTAGGGATTCTCCAGCCTTTGAGATGGAATCCAATTGGGACTATTCTTCATGGACAGTCTGGAGGAAGGCAGGGGACCCAAGCCTGGAGGGGATCCCCACTGCCCAGGAATTCACCCCGTGGCCCCGGGTGGGATAGGGTGACTGCATATCAGAAGCAGGGAGAATATATGGGGCATGCCTACCACAGCAGCTGTACAGGGACTTCTGTAGCTGAAGGGTCACTGGTCTGTGGTTTCTCTGCTTTGTAACTTCAGGCACTAGCAGATCTTCCACACAGTTGTTTGTGTAAAAATACATTGACACATAAAGGCAAATAAGTAAGAAGTTGTGAGAAAATGAAGGTAATGGAGAAGGGACTCATAGCCCCAGACTCCTCAGAGCTTTGAAAGGGTCCCTGCAGGGGACAGAGGGTCCTGTGTGCACCCATGGCTGCTCTGGGTGAGCACGAGGGATTTGGCTCTCTTCTCTCTGCCATGCAAAAGGCACAGCTCTGTGTCCATCCAGTGTGAGCCTGCCTTGAGGGGGTGAAAAATGGGCAGGGAGAAAGGTGCCAGCCTGCCATGCCCTAAAGGCTGCTGGGGCTGAGCATGCCTTATCCCTGCTGTCACCCGTCCCTCAGAGGCACATGTGTCTTTTGGAGGTGGGGGCAAACCAGAGTGCCCAGGTTCATTAGCACCTTGAAGCTGAGAGATGGGAAAAACAAGCTCGACCTGGGAACAAAACAAAAATACAGCTGCTGTCACGGCAACTGTCTCCAGATGCACAAAGAGACCAATTATTTCCATTAATCAACTTAGCTAGAAGCTGCAGAAGCGGCTTAAGCTGCATCAAGGCTCGGTAGTGAGGGGAGGGAGGGGCACAGGGGCTCCATCAAACAGTGACTCTTGCCATGGTGGAGGATTTTTGGAACAGATTCTCAGCACCCGTGCCTTGTGGGGACTGACAGAGGGGTGCTGCCTACTCCAGGCATGGGGATGCCAAGCTGGCAGCACTGCATGGCCAGAGCTGGGCACTGGGCTGCCTTCCTGGCGGGTGGATGGATGGATGGATGGATGGATGGATGGATGGACAGGCAGCTCTCTCCCACCATCACCCGCACACCCTGATGCTAACAGGAGGCCACTGGGGCTGAGCATTGCCCTCCTGCTTCCCTTAAGCTCTCCCTTTGCCCTGGGGATCAGAGCAGAGCACACAAGGACTCACCCTGCCCCGATGCCAAGAGTTGTCCGTGATTTTGAAATCTGTCTGGACCATTTCTTACATCATCAGGAAGCCAGGCAGTGGCTGTGAGGATGTGGGACAGCAGGAGGTGCCTTGGGACAGTGGAGACTCTGCAGCGTGGGACTGTGGGGATGTGCTGAAGGCCAGGAGGGAGGGGAAGGAGTTTGGGGAGCTTGGCAGAGCTAAATAGAAAGTTTGTGAAGTCACAGAGGAGTCAGTCTAAGCCTAATCTTAAACATGGGGCTTAGCAATTGGTTATCAGTTCTACAGGCATTAAATGATCTTTATACTGCAAAACCAGGCCAAATGAAAAGAAGGGATCTATTTGTGGACACCAAACCTCAGCTGTATCTGCTCTCCTCCTAAAGGAATTAAAATTTTCCACCAAGTCCTGGAGAATGCTGGAAGCTCTGTTCCTGCAAAACCATTGCAGTGACTGGAGCAGCTGTGATGTCTGTCCTGGCTGAATTTATCATATTTAGTGTAAGAGCCTGAGGGTGCAGAGTTATTACAAGGAATCCCACAGCAAAAACCTTCCATAAATACGGATGTGCCGGACCCAACTCAATGTCTCTTCATCACTGGAGTCTGGTGAGGCTTTTCTCACCTGGTGCTATTTCCTGGAGGCTTTTCTGGTGCTATTCTCACCTGGACAGAAGCTGCTCAGCACAGGAGATGGACACATGTGCCCTGATAGAAGATCAGACTCCTGCCTGTTTTCTCACCAAGCCAGGAAACTCAGAGCTCGGCAGTTTGGAGCACACCAGTTCTGGCCAGTAAGACCCATCACCACCACATTGTGGAGAACACAGAGCCAACGGGAAAGCAGGGAAAGCAGGGGAGCTCTGTATCTGGTGCAGACCCTGTCACCAGCCTTACACAGCTTGTTGCAGCCAGACTGGGCTCCCAACAGGAGCATCTTCATCCTCAGCTGCACCTTCAGCTCAGTTTCTGGCCATGGGTCTGAGCTCTAGTGCATGGGGGTCATGAGGCATAAGGACAGCACAATCACAAAATACCCCAATAACACCATTACAGAGCCCTTCTTCTTTGATGTACAGCCCCTCACGCATGTTCCCAGACAAGACCCAGTGGAAAATCTGCTGGAATTCCAGCTGGACGTTGTCAGAGAGTTGGTGGAAACCCCCTGACCTCAAGTGCTGGCTTCAGCCCTACGGGATATTTTTTTCTCCTCGCTGGATGTGACTCTCCCAGCAGGAAACCTCACAGCAAACCCCCAGGGAGCACAGAAATCCCGGTGCTTCTGTCTTTGTGCTCTACCAGGCCCCCCTCTTTAGTAAACCATTCTACACTGTAAATATTTTAAAAGCCCAGCAGGGCTGTTGAGTATGTTTTGCTGTTGTTATGGATCTGGCCCCAGCAGGAGAGGTCTAATAATAGTCCCTGTACCCTGGAATGAAAGGGCAAGGGGCACTGCACAATATGGAGAGCTCCAAGGAGACTGCACCACTTCATGCCTTGATGGTGGGATTTGATTCTTGAGCAGAAAAAGGAGTCAGATCCCTGTTCCCAAGCAGAACTTCGTGATTTCACCCCAGAAACACGGCAAGGTTTTGTTCAGCTTCGGGGCTTTACAACTCCAGAAGTTTAGAGAATGTTAAATCCACTGGTTAAATCCTCCAAGCAGGAGGGAGAGCATGTCCTGGGCTGGGCTGTGGGATGAAGGAGCCATCTCCAGCCAAAACCTGCAGCTCTTGGTCCCTGCTGCCCCTGGCAGTGGACAGCAGGAGGCCAAAGCTGGGCTGCAGCACCTTGGAACGAGACTCTGCCAGGGCTCCTGAAGCTGGGAATTGCCTGCAGCAGGCACAGGGAAGGCTGAGGTGCAGGGCTGCCCGCCTCAGGTGTCCCAGGGACAGCACGGAGGGCAGGGCTGTGCTGGCTGCCTGAAGGGACAAGGATGTCCAAGCAGGGGCCTAAGCTGCCTCACAGATCTGTGCAGAGAACAAGGTGAGGAGGAGAACACTGAGAAAAGTGAGAGGTTAAGGGGCAGAGCAGGAGGCACAGAGCAGGCAGGGGAGGAAATGGCTGAGTTCAGCCCAGCCTGCTGATAGCCAGCAGCAGCACCCAAAAATAGCCCTTCCTAGCCATAAAAAGTTTAATCTAGACAGATGCAGTATCGTGTGAAGGGTTTCCTTGAAACTGGAGTCTGAGCTGGGTGGCACTGTAGCATCCACCCGATCCCAGGGATCAGCCCTGGGCACTGGCTGGGATGACAGAGCTTGGGCGGAGCCCTGTGCTGAGGGTGACCTGCCAGGTGTGCCCAGGTCACTTCTCTGCCACTCTTGGGTTGTTTGCAGTAACTGTTTGCTGTAGTCCCTGGGATCTGTGCTGAGAAGCAGGCGAGCGGGACACAGGAGTTAAATGCAGGCTTGGCAGTGGAACAGAATGGGACATGGAGCAGAGCCAAAAGAAATGCCTCAGTTTATTCTACCAAAAGGCAGATGAAACATTTAACCCTTTAGTTTCTTAGCACCTACCTTCTAAGTGGGCAAAACTCAGCCCCAGAATGAGTAGGGCTGGTTTAGCTGCAGCCCCCAGAGTGGAGCCAGCTGCTCTGTCAGCTGCTGGGTGATTTTCCTGAAAAATGCCAGCAAGCCCAGTTGCAATCCAACAGCAAAACCGCTCAGGAAGCCAAGTCCCCACTAGCAAAGCCAAGACTATTACAGCTCAGATTTTTTAGTACTCACAAGACATTACGGAAAAATAAGTCCAAACCAAACAGCAGGCTTGGGAAATCCAGGGGCAGGAGCAGAGACAGCTCTGGGGACATACCTGGTGTCAGTGGCAGCTTGTGAGGTGCTGCACCAGGACAGGCAGCACCACATCCCCGTGCAGAGGGGACACAGCCTGCCCCCAAACAGCAAACTTTTGAAGAATGTGCAACAGGCAGCAGATCCCAGCTTCCCTGCCCCATCCCTGCGGGCTGGCACGCTGTGCTGAGGGCACAGGGACTGTTTCTGTCACCGTCAGCAGCAAAGAGGAAAGGGAGGGCTGGAAAGGACCCTCTGGGGACAAGGTGGATCACCTCTGTGGAGCCGTGGGATCCCGTGGGATTATTCCTGCAACGCCTGGCAAGAGCAGGCCCATCATCCTGTCAGTCCACAGGAGAATGAAAAAACAAAGGTGGGGAGCCAGCAGGTGATGCACCTCCCTTTGCACCCCCTGCCACCCCTAAGTGACCATCCACAGTGACACAGTTTCAGGTTCCACTGAACTGTGTAGGCAGGAGGGAAGGTAGTTCCTTTGCAGTCCCTGAAAGATGTTAAAAGCAGTTACTGAGTGAAAACCCACAGAACTGTGGGTTCTGTGCCTGGAAGTATGGAAATGCTTCTTTGAAAAATCAGGGTTTCCTATCACAATCGAGGCAACTGCTCCCATCACCCTCTCAGCCCAACAACTTCCCGGAGGCGGAGGCTGGAATCTCTCTGCCAGCGGGGAGGGATCTGCCTGCAAGGTTTTTGAGAGCCACCCACCTTGAAAATCCCAGAGGAATTGCTCAAATATGAAAGCTTCCCTGTTAAATCTGCCTGTCTCCAGCTCTTTGCATGGAGAGCCGAAGGCAGGAACCCTCCCAGCCACGGAAATAAATAAGTCACATGCGCCATCTCCCGGCCACCGAGTCGGACCCAGACCTGCACACTTGTGTTTTTAATCGGGATCCCATCCTTTTCCCGTGTGAGGGGAAACAATTATTTGGCACAGAACTGCCACTAGCATTGGCAGCTACATCAAGGGACACCAGGAAAATGCTGCATTCCAGGGGCTGGCTCCTGCTCGCCAGTTTGGGGAAACCTGGTGGTCTTGCCCCTGGTACAAGGGCAGCAGGACTCTGGAGCATATCAGCTCTGGAATGGCCTCACTGATTGGACATGGACCTGGGCTTGTCTGGCTCGCTTCTAGGGAAGCCTCCTGAGTCCATATTGCATCTCTCTGGCAGCTCTAGAAGGTCAGCAGTGTCTGGGTTCAGTGACCTGTGAGAACTTGTCTGGGGATGATGGATGCTTGTCCTGTCCTGGGGAAAAGGCACTTTGCTTGCTGAGCTCATCCAGCCCTTTGCATCCAGAGTAGGTGCCCTATCCTGGGAAGGGCACACCAGGGATGGAAGGAGGGAAAATGAGGAAAAACATCTGGGGCATCTCTTCCTGGGGAAAGGGATGCAGCTTTTCCCAGGGCTCATTTAACAGGAGGTAGATGGATGCCAAGTCTGTAGAGGAGGCAGGAGTTCACAAGAATTGTTAGCTTTGGGGAAACAGGATCTCCTGCAAGATCTGGGTGGCCCAAGCTGCACATCCCACCAGGGAGCTGGTGCCAGCACCCCCTGAGCTGGCATTCCCACTAGGAGAGGAGTCCCTGAGGCCACCAAAACCTGCTGGGTTTCTGTGGGTTTTCAGTTACTGCACCCTACTCAGCTCAGGAACAGATTGAATCTAACCTCCTTTATCGCAGTTACTGCATCTCACCTGCATATCCTTTCTACTGCCATAACATTGAGGTTTAGAGTGAGGAGTGTGACTCCTGTTCAGGCTGGTGCCTGAGTCTGCCAACAGATTTCCCTGGCAGGGAAATCAATATCAAGCAGGATTTGTAAAGGAAACTGAGCAAACTCCTCTGTGGGTCATTAACTCCAGGGCACAAAAGCGAGTGAACGTGCTTTAAATGTGCATGAATTTGTTTTCACTGCACACGAGCATTTCTAATCAGACCTGCTCCAAGCACTGCCAGCAATCAGCAGGGCTAGAGGCACATTTTACAGTGATCAGAATCACAGATAAGACAGCAATTAATCTCTTGATTCCGCACAGTAAAACAAACTTAGTGCCAGACAGATTATACAGGAGCAGGAACTGAGAACTCCAGGTTTCCTATGCAGAAGCAGGGTGTGCTTGCCAGCTCTGCCCAGGAGACAGGATGCCCACACCACCATCCTTGGGTCCCTGCACTCTGTGTGCTGTGCAAGAGCTGGCAAGGGAAACCAGCAGCCAAAATGAAAACCCAGCAACTTAAGGATTCATCAGCTGAGCTCAGAGCTGGCTCACAGCAGAGCTCACATGTGACAAGTGGCTGCTCCGGGCCTTTCTTCGTGCTGTGCACTTGGCACTGGCACAAGTCTGGAGTGAAGGGATCCGAATGTCCCGCAGAAGGGCTGATTTTCACATGGTAAAGTGTTTATCTCACAGCAGTCCAGCTCAACGCTTCTTCAGTGACATCCAGCAGCCAGCGGAGGCCAGTACTGCTCCAAGCCCTGTAGCTATAAAGCACTCCCTGCTCCCCCAACTTTCCAGTGGGTATCCATCATTTCCCATTAAAAATTCAGGTTGGATCACCACCCCATCCCCCAAGCAGTGAGCCAAATTTGGCCTGTGTTCAAAGCTCCCGTGGCATTTTGAGGAGGAAGCAGGGCTTTCTCTGTAGTGCTTTTCCTGTAGGGAAAAGCTGCTGCAAACGACCTTGGGAGCCTAAAGGAGAAGAAGAGACAAAGGAGACTCAAAGGAGAGACAAATGCTGTGTCTGCCTTTGCAGTGGGAAGGCAGAACAAGTCAGGCAGCTGGGATGGATCCTTCCTGCCTACCTGCCCTCACCTGGCACCGTGGGTTACCCAGCATGGTGGGTCTCCCCACACATGAGGTAGGTGATATCTGGCATTTCAGTACCTGCTGTCAGAGGAACTGGAGCAGGGTTACAGGGACTATTTTCTCATGCTGTAATGTTACCCCACAGAGTAACCTAACCTTGGGCCATGCCGAGCATCCTGGCCCTCACAGCTGTGTTTTCTCTGCAGCATTTTGCGAGCGAATAGAGATGCAATGGAGGTAGAGTCCAGCACCTACACCGACTTCATTTCCTGTGACCGGGCTGGCCGGAGGAACGCAGTCCATGACATCCAGAGAGAGGCCACCACCATCAGCATGCGCAAGCTGACCGAGGACATGGGTGACCTTGCTGTCGAAGGAGCAGGTGAGCTGCCACACGCACACAGCAGTGAGCCCAGCAGCTCCTGGCACGGGCTGGGAGGGCAGGCACAAAAGGGCAGCACAAGTGACCAGCGCTGTCTCCAGGAGCATCACGCTGATGCTCAGGAGGAACATCCCGGTCCTCACTGCTTCAGTCAGTGCCTTCGTGCTCATGGACGCTCAGGTGGGATCTCCAGTGATCTCCAGGTCAAGGGGTGCTTGCAGTGAGCAGAATGATCCCTGGTCCCTGGCACAGGAGCACTGCATGCTCCAGCCCAGGCCCTTTGCTCACTGGCGCTTAAACAAGGCATGCACTGACCAAGACCTTTCCCAGAGCAAGTTACACATAACTCGTATCTTGGGCTTTATAAAAATCACATATTGGGCAGGCTGTGGTTTGTTTTTTCTTCTTTGGTTGGTTGTAAAAAAATCAACAGGTCTGCAGTGTTTCAGATAACAGAAATAACTTTCACACCAGCAGCCATCTCCAAATCCTCCCCTTCAGCCCAAATGTGGCAGCAGTGTCACCCTGCTCAGTGTCTGCTGGCCAGCTGGCTGCGAGGAGCTTGAATCCTCTGTCCAAACCTGCCACTCTCCTTCACTAATAAGCAACACAACACACACTGTCATTGCAGAAAGGAAACTCAGTTTTTCCCCTTGCTTTCTTAATCCTCTAGCCTACAACCTGTAACTAGGAAAACACTTTAAAATATGTTCATTACCCCAACTGTACTTCTTTCAGCACATCCATATCAGCATGTGTCCATCCACCCATCCATAGTAAGCATAAATTGGAGCTGGTCTACCAGAGAGCAGCTCAGGCAGCTGCCAGGCTGTCAGGAAGACAGTTCTGGAGCACTTGAAAATTGGGTGAGTGCACATCCCTACCTTGAGGCTCCCTTCCAGCATTGCCAGACGTGTTGGGAAGCGTTTGTACTCCAGGAATGTGAAGGAAGAACCCAACACTCTTAATCATAGAACCACAGAAAATTGTTTGGTTTGGAAGGGACCTTAAAGACCATTTGCCATGGGCAGGGGCATCTTCCACTAGGCCTCCCAGACCTATCCAGCCTGGCCCATGGACGGGGCCAAGTATCTGGTTGCAGGAGGGGAGTGATAGATCTTCAGGTGAAAATCTTTCATCTTTCTGGATGAAATCAGATAGCAATTACTGATGGCTTGTGTCCTCAGCAGCGTGTAACTGTGTTTTCTTCCCAATCCTCCCTTCTGCAGAAAGCCAAAGAGATGCCAGTTCTTCTGACAACGACCCTGGAGCAAGACCAAAGGGGCAGGAAAGCAGCCCCTCCCCATGAGAGCAAAAGGGGGGGGTGGGATGGGCAGGAGGAGGGCCTTGCTGTGAACATTAAACAAGAATTCGTTTAATCTGTGGACAAAAGCCAACCTGGAACAGCAAGTTGTCTGTCAAATGCCTCTGCTGGAACCTTGCTTATGTGGAGAGACACAAGACACTTGCAAGGACTGGCACCTCCAAAAGACTTCTGCCCCCATGGTTTAAAGCTACACTGCCGTGGTTGTAGTGATATGAGCCATTCTTGAGATGCCTTAGCTGCGATTTTCTCTTAGGGGAAAAACAGTTTCAGTAATAATAGACACACCGGATTTTCCTTCCAAGGTACCTTCCTCCTTTGCAGATTTAGACTATTATTTATTCTGTTTCCGTAGATTAGAAATTTAGATTACTGTTTTTTCTAAGCCTCACCCTCATCTGCATCTTAGACTCGGCCTCTGGATTGTCCACGTGGCCCCTCGTCAGGGTGGGCAGTGAGGAAAGGACCCGACCTGTCCTGCTGCCCTCAAGTCAACACCACTCACCTGTGCTGCTGCTGCTGCTTAGCATCAGGAAAGGACCAAAGCACAGCTCTGTGGGGACAAGCCCCACCTGGAGACCCAGCAGCACCAGCCACAGGCATCTTTTTCTCTGGGTTTTAACACTTCAAGATGTTGTTAAGGGGAGGGGAGAAACATTTTGTTGGTTTGACTGTTGACATTCAAGCTTAACTTTGCAAGCTGTTAGCTGAGATGATCTCTGGTAGGTTCTCACACCCTTCTCTCTTTAAGGAGACATGTTTTGTGTTAAAGATGGTTTGATAAAACTACATAAGCTGTTGGAATAAATGACACAGCCTTCAAGTACTGAAGGTGTTTTTTTCTGCCTGGGTGTTTCTTCTTCCTTTGTTTTGCCTTTAGCTGCGGGGTGGTTTCATAGGGAGACACGGAGCTGTACAAGTTTGGGTCTGTGAAACCCCATGGGTTTGCACCACACAGATGGAGGCAGATGTAGTTGGGCAGAGATGATAAAAGTCTGCCCCCACTTTCCCAGGTTTACTGCCCAGGTACCAGCAGGATTGGTGCCAGTGGGAAGAGGCATTTCCCCTCTGCAGCATAGAACTACAGGAACATTGCTGGTGTCCCACTGATCCCAGTGGAGCAGCCTGACTGGGACTGACCAGCAGCACAGGAACAGGGCAGAGCTGACCTGGAAACTCCACTGGTGACACAAGGGCAAGCATCTCCCTGACAGCCTCGGGAAGAACAGAATGTTACAAGTTTGAAGTTTATCAGCCGAAACAAGACCATAAATCAGCAGAGAAGTGGCTGCCCCAGACAGAGGGAGAATTGTCTGTGGGAAGCAATGGCCATGGGGTGAGCACAGAGGTGTCCACAGCTCCAGCCCCCACAGGAAACGAGTATTTGGCAGCCAGGCAGTGGCTGTGGCTGCTGCCTTGGCAAAGGGCTCCTGGACCTGGCTGGGTGTCATTGCAGAGCCATGCCCAGACAGCAGCCAAGAGCCTGCTCCCACTTCCCTTGCCTGAGGGCATACCAGCAGGTAGCTCCTGGACCTGGCTGACTGCACAGTTGTGTCCTTAAGCCCCATTTCCAGCTCTCCTTACCACAGAACAGTAATTTTGGCTTGTGCTGACACACACACACAGAGCTGAAAGGCAGTGCAGAAGGACTGAGCACCACACAAGACCTCCAACAGTCAAATGTGGGCTAATCTTAGCTCTCCCTGCTCAGAAAATATCTGTTTCAGAATTATATTTAGGCAGAGGAGTAGGGACCTGTTGGCCAGCTTCTCTCAGGGGATCGGTGAGAGGCATCGGGTTGCCCCTGCAAGTGACAGCCAGCTCAGCCACTGTCACTGACTGCTGAAAGACCAAGGGCACTGCTTTGATCCAGCCACATCCTGATCTGCAAAGCTGCTGAGCACAGGGATGCTCCGAGCCCTTCTTTTCAGCTGAACATGGGCATGCCAGACCTGTCAGTCTACCCAAGCACTAAATGACCCAGAAACCTTTGTGCAAACACTGCCCTGCCCACACTGACAGCAGCCCAGGCTGCCCCTCTTTGGCTCTGAGCATCAACCAACTGTGCAAAACCCAGGAGACAAGGAAAAAAGTGACTACTTGTGATAAACACCTGGAAAGGTCAGAGTACCCCGTGATGGCTTTGCTGCACTAGCACACCCCTTGGATTACAGAAAAGGACAGGGGAGGTTGGAAGAACCTGCAGCCATAAATCCAAAATCCAATTTGGCTGCTTGGCAAGGGAGCAGGCTTCCCTCTGGCTGGCAAAGTGCTCCAAACTGGCAACAGGAGAAGGCAGCAATCAAGCCACCAAAGCCCCCATCACACCTGTCAATGAACCCTTGTGGTCTGACAGGGCTGAGGACCACAGGCCACAGTCCCTAACAGTCACCCTTGAACAGAAAGGCACAAGGATTTCTCTTTTAATATAAATTTGTTATTTTATTAAACAGGATTAACAATCAACTGTCCAGAATCCAAACAAGCAACTCCTCTTCAGAAACAATTGTTGGAGAAAAATGACCCAAAAAGGGCCTGTTTCTTACTGCAATCATGTCCCTAAAAGTGATACTTCATCTTTTGCTTTATAAAAGTAAGAAAATCACTCTCTCATCTTCATTTATCTATGTGTATATATGCACCACGTTCTTCAGAGATGAGTATTTTACTCTGAAGACCAGTATGGAAGCCCAGAAAGAAGGGAAACACTCCCAGCACACCATCACTTCTGGCTGAGACTGGGCCAGTCCATGGTCTGTCCGTGGGAATGGTGACCACGGCCCCTTGTCAAAGGCAACTTTTTGGTACAGTATCTTTGGAGTGAGCATCTTGGCAGACCCCTGGGATGCTAAAGCACACCACACACTCAGGTAAGAAAACAACTGTCTCTTCTCTGGATGCACAGCTCTATTGCTTATTGAGTAAAAACACTATAATGCCATAAAATCACTAAGGAACTTCGGGTGAGTTTCTCTGTATAAATTCTCCACCAAACTGAAGATCTAACTTTTATCCAGTGTCATAATTGAGTGAGAGAAGCAATCAGATGGGACCTGAGTCAATGTGTGACATTGGGTCCAAGTTAATTTATTCACTCAGCCTTAAGAGTGCCTAATGATTGTGTCAAATCAGAAAGAGGGCAGAATTGTTAAACCAGGCAATCAATTATGTTTTTTCCAAGTCCTAAACAAAGGTAAGAGGAAAACCAAACTGCAGTTCACAGGAGTTCTCCAAGATGACTAAAAATGTGGTAAAAATCCCAGAAGGCAGATTTTGGCCCAAAGTGGTAAAATCATGTTCCAACTTCCTATATGTGTGTGAGCATGGTCATGGCCAGCTGTGAGCACAGCTGGGGCCTGAGCCCAAGGTGTGCACTCCTGCAGCAGTGACATTGGGAGGCCTCATACAGGGGAGTTCTTGTCCAAGAAAGGATGCCAAAAAAATTGTATTTTTTTTTTTAAATGGCCTTTGGAGCTGTGCAGGGGCAGGGGTACCAGCTTTTGTAGCTTGTTCTTGTTCCAGTCTTGTTAGTACAAGACTAACCCTGGGTAAATATAGCTGTGACCAAACCCTCCCACCCACAGGGACAAGAATAAAGCCTCTGTGTCTGAAAGGGCTGCTCGCTCCCTGCCAGCACTAGCACACCTCTTCCCTGGAAAGGTGAAGATTAACCCAGGCCACAGCCAAAGTTGAAAGTGGTTATTTCAGCACTGCAGGCAAGGGCCAGGCAGGTCAGTGGGACAGGACAGGTGAAAAAGGGAAATGGGGGGGGGGGAAATGCGGGGGAGGTTCTTCTGTCTGCATCTGCAGTACAGAAACACCAGCAGAAGGAGAAGGGAGTCAGGCAGATCCAGTCTGCTTGCACAGAGCAGGGTAGGAAGCTGGATATCCATTGAGGAGAGAGTCTGGGGGGTACGAGTAGGTGTATGTGATAGTCTGATTCTGATGAGCACTGTAAGGGTCAACACAGGGCTGCCAGGAATAGAGACTGACTCTGGGCACCTCCTGCCAGTGCTCCCACTGGCACAGAGGACGGTCAGGCACTCGTGAAGAAGGGCCCTGCTCCACGCTGGCTCCCAGGGATGGGTCACGATGCGTTGGGGACCATCCCATAGGCTTCGTACAGCTTGTTGAGCAGCTCCTGCTTCTCCTTCTCAGGCAAGAAGCTGGACTGGGCTGCGTTGATGTTCTGAGGAGGCAGAGGGGGAACACAGGGACATAAGACACATCAGACGTGAACACACAGTTGTGCACATCCCAGCACCTGGCTCTGAGCAGCAATAGGCGAGGGGGAGTGTAAAGTTTCCACTCAGATTCATTTCCATGGCCTTATTTTATGCCAACTGCTCTGGCCCATCACTAGCAGCAGTCCCAGGAGAAATGAGACCAGCACAAAGCAAAGGTCTTTAAATACTCCGGAATTTTTGGGATATGTACTTTGAGCCTGGTCCTACTTTCCTGCTTAAAAAGCCAGAGCAGAATTTTCTGGTTTACATTAAAAACTCTTCAGCTTATAAAAAAACCCCCAGCAGGTTGTTCTGGGCTGCACTGAGACACCAGCAGAGCACCCAGCCAAGGCCAACTTACAACTCTCTTGAACTCCTCTTCAGTGAATCCCATGTGTTCCTTCACGATGCCATAGTCCTTGTCAATGGTGGAGTTGAAGATGAGGGGGTCATCCGTGTTTAGAGAATAGTTGGCGCGATCCTTCTTGAACCTGTAAGGAAATCAGGTGGAACTGGTGGGCAGAACACTGGGTGTGACACTGTGCAGTTCTCAGGCTGAAATGCAGCAAAAGCAAAGTCCCCTGGGCTGTCTCTGCAGCTGGCACTGCTGGAGAAAAGCACAAGGCTCAGCTGGTCCCCCCGTGGCTCTGCACTGACCTGCCAGGAGTGCCTGGGGAGCAGCATCTCGTGCCCCATAGCTCAGAGCAGGGCAGGAGGGACAGGACAGCCTCTCCAAGGGACCCCCACACCCCTCCAGCTCACCAGGCTCTCCCCTGCCAAAGGACATGGATGAGCCACACTGTCATATCTAATTAGATGTGCCTTAGCTTTGTAAAGCAATAAAGCAGCTGTAATCAACCCAAATCCTGGTTATTTGAGATTTCAGGTAATTGAGAAGTCTTACTGTATTACGGGGTGTTTGGTGAAGTCCGGAGAACATGCTCCAGTGAGATAACTGGACCAAGGGCAGACCTGTTTGGGGGAGTTAAGCATGAAAACCAGAATCAGCCACATGGATCTGAACCCCAGCTGTGGACACAGATAGCTCAGCACACTGGAACCAGGTTAAAAAAAAACAGGTTAGAGCTCTGTTCACAGCTGCCCCTCAGCACTACTGTGACAGATCAGTGCATGTCCCAGGACATGGATGCAAGGAGCCCACAGTCCACATGACTCTGACAGGGCCAGTGGGATGTTGCCCATGGCCAGTCAGTCACCAGCCCTGTGCCAAGCACAGTCACAAAACCACTTGCATTCAGTGGTTTATTCCCAATATTCCCAATATTCCCCCTATTAGCTGGATATGTCCATTCTAGGGAAAAGCTAAATAACTTCCTTGCATGCACTGTAACTCCCAGGCATTTCCACTCTCTAACCAGACTTGCTCTGGTACAGCAGCCTGATTTGTGGAAGGACGAGCCTTCAGGCTTGAGGTGTATAAATGAGTGAATGAGCCCTCCAGAATTTATCCTTGGCCACACAAGGATCCATTCTTTCTGCTGCGTCCCTCCCAAAAGCTGCTGTGCTCACCAGTGCTCCCAGCAGCACATCCCAGCAAACAGACAGGTTTGTCCCCAACATTTTTCCTGCGGCACTTTGGGCATCTGGGTTAAACACAGCATCACTGTACATGTGGTCAGCACACTGGTGTCAGGTCCTGTCCCTGGCTGCAGCACAGCCCGAGTGAGGGCTTGTTTTCCACTCAGAGAGCAGCTACCTGGTTGTCACACTCCCACCATACATCCTTACCTCAAAATGCATCTTTATTTTCAGCAGTTCCTTGTAGAGCTCAGGGTCCTCCACGACATGGTATCCATGGCCAACACGCTCGGCCTTCAGGACATAGACTGCCTAGAGAGCCCAGGAAAACCACTCAGAGCCTCCAAGCACAGCTCAGCCCCTGCCTGCCCAGAGACCTCCATCCCACTGCAGGTACAACCCGCACCACCCAGCTGGCTCCTGGGATGTCCTTTTCCATCAGGTCAGATCTGCACCCATGTCCCCAGAGTTCACTTTCCTATGGATATGGGGAGGGCTTGGATGCCTCTCTCCCCGGTGCAGGACAGGTCACACCCCTGTCCCTCTGTGCCCTGGGTCAGGAGCTCCTCGTACCTCCTTGACCATGGCAGCTGGGCCGGCCTCCCCAGCATGGACAGTGCGATGAATCCCACACCTCTCAGCTTCCTGCAAAACAAGGGAGAACATGTGCCTGTCCCATCACCTGCAGCAAGGTCAGCAAGCTCTGGGGCTGGCACTGCTCTTGGAGGCACAGAAAGGCTCCTGTGCCAAGAGCCCACAGATCACGAGCCTTACACTCCAAGGGCTGCAAGAGCTTGGTAATGTCACATAGAGAGACACTTAAAAATCCTGGTTATCTTCCACTGGAGCCCAGCCAGACTCTTCATGGGCTTTTAATACTGGGTGAGTTCACCGCTGCCTCCTCTCCAGACAGCAGCAAGCTCTGAGCTCCTCCTCCTCCACCCTCCTGCCCTTCTGCATGAAACTTGCAGCAGTTCCATGCTTTGGAACTTCTACATTTTTGGCCAGCTGCAGCCACGTGGGAGGGTGCAGAAGCACCGCAGGGCAGAGATGAAGAAATGCTCTGACACTGAGCACCTCCCTCCTGTAAGGGGCTGGGGGTAGAGGCAGCCCAGCAGTAAGGACCCTGTGAGTGCAGCTTTGGGTGCAGCTCCATGACCCTCCTGAAAGTTTCTTTGCCAGGGGGTCACAGGCCACCTGGGCTTTGGGAAGCCACAGAGCCTGGAGGGAAGCCTGGCTGTTGCTTTGCTGGAGAAGGGCCAGCCAGCTGGCAGCAGCAGGCAGGCTGCAAGCCCCATCTTGCAGCAGACGTTCTTCACAGACAGTCCTTCAGGGATTTGCACTCAGGAGTGTTTTTCAGTTACTTAATACGGATGGGAGGGGGGTTTGCTTCAGCATCTCAGAGCCTGAGTGAGCTCCTAGCACAGAGACAAGATGCATCCTTCAGACAGAGGAGGCTGGACCTTGGTACTGGTGGCCCACCAGGGCAGGATGAGACTGCCTTCCCATCAGTTAATGAACCCCTGTTCCCGTGACATTGTTCATAATCACCCTGTTCACCCAGCACAGCAGTGCAGGCCAGCCCTGTATCAGCTCCCACTGATGGGATGAAGACCCCAAGGAAGCTCCATGTACTTTCAGACCTGAGCACTGCTTGCAAACCACCACCCTTTTTGTCAGTGATGGTGCACAACCTCCTCCCCCACTGATGGTGGGGACTAACAACCCCAAATTTCCACCAGCAAAGAGAAATGAGGCTTTCCCTTCCCTGGGAGCCACTGCAGAGGCTGGGGTTTGGTGAGAGCCTGGGATTGGGTTCCTGAAGCCATTCCAGGGTTTGCATTTGAGACGATCAGATAAAAGCCCTGCAAATGCGCAGCTTCTCCTCTGCTCCTGGAGTGATTTCTGCCAGACTGGAAAGGCCAGTCTCTTCCAGCCTCGGCTGTGGTTTCACCAAGCCCCAGGAGCCATCAGCAGTGGGGTGGGGGGTTGATCTGGGCTCCATGTCACTCATGTCACACTCAGTGCTGCAAGGTAGCGTGCCAAGCCCCAGCTCTAAGGCCATGTTTTAGCAATGATGACTGCCATTAATCATTTAGGAAATATAAACAAATACTTTGGCTATTTAACTGAATGTTTTTAATAGCTGCAACGAATTTTTAAGCTGTCCCAGCTGTTTGCAGTTTGAAAAGCGTCCCTTCACACACATGCCCTCAATATATATTTTTCTTGTAATTTCTTTCTAAAAACTTTTTCCACAAACCTCATAAGCCTTCTTATGCTCAGAGTAATCCTCCACCTTCAGGGTCTCATCTCCAGCCAGGTCCACAGCCACCACGGAGTCATTTTGATACTTCTTGCAGAGCTCCACCACCTCTGGAGACCAGCCTGGAAGAGGCAGCACCAGGATTCAGGAGGAAGCATTCATAAGGGTCATATCTGAAGCATTTTTCTAAACAAATCCTGGTCCTATAACTAGAAGGGTACAGCTATTTAGTCTTTCCCAAAATTTGATGCTCAGAAAGAAAGCTAGCCAATTCCTAGAAAGGACTGTCATCTCTGTGATCTTCAGGCAAATAAAAGCTGTCAACTGATCAGTCTGTTGCCACTGAAAGGGAAATCAAATGTCAGCTATAAAACTGCTCTCACCATGTTCTTCTGCTCACTTCAAGCAGGGGAAAAAATTAATTACAAAACTTCCAAGCAGTGGTGACTGCTGCAGCTGGCTGGAGGTAAGATGAGCTGCACTGCCCTGGGGCTGTAGTATGGTGTGTGTCGGAGAAATCCCTCAACTCCTGAGCTTTCATCCCCTCCCTGGCTGGGCAAGGTGAGGGTAAAGGCAAGAACTGTCCCACCAGATGAGCTGGGTCAGGGAGGAGATTGGGCTGGGAAGGATCTTGGGGGGACCCTGTACTACAGCCATCCCTGCCCTGATGGGCATCCTTGGCTCTCCCAAGGATTCTACTCCTGGCGGGAAGGAGCTCAAGTTTTATCTATTTGCCATCAGTGAGGAAGAGACTAACAAGTGGCCAACAACTGCTTCAGAGCTCTCTCTGATCAGGATAGATATCCTCTGAGAAACTGCATCTACCAGCTCACACAGCACTTAACCTTAGCAGAGAGGCCAAGAAACAGAGATAAACAGTAGTGTTAATAATTAACAGGCACCTGCTGTGCACAGACAATCCCCAAATCATATGAACACACCAGGATGATGTCTGCAACTTCATATCATCTATTTTTTTTCCCCACCATTTTCCAACTTGTTTGGTTAGAGTCATTATTTTATTAACAAGCTTAATATGAGTTAGTTCTGGCTGGTATCTCTGCCTTTCTCTCAAGAGTTCATTAATTACAGGGTGGCTCCCCACTGTGCAGCACATCCTGAATACACTGCTAAAGACTCTTTATCAAGCATGTCATTGGCTCTGGGTACCAGCTAGTGCCCTGGGACACAGGTTTGAGAATGCCACCTCTACTTGTTGCACAAGCAATCCCTCCTGCAGTGAAGTGCAGGCTGCACACACCCTTGGACGCTCCTTCCACCTCCTGTCTTTACTACTTGTGCACTGGTAGGGATTGTAACTGCACATCAGCGAGACTGTGCCTTACAGCTCTCCAGTTTCTAAAAAGAAAAACATTTTTTTCCCTAGAAACCAGAAATGTAAGGATCAGGTTTTCAAAGTATTGTTTGGTGTTGACCGTGCAGGCAGGAAAAAAACCCAAACAACCCCACACTCAAATTTACCAGCTTCCAAAAATATAATTTTTCACTTTTCTAGACAAATCAATCATGTACTCAATAGGAAAAATCTCTGCACCATCTACTAAGCCTACATAAAACTGGTGCGAGATATGAAGACACTCAGAATAAAATCTTCACATAAAATAGCTACTGTCATACAGCCTCTCTCTGGCTGCATCCTTCCCTAGAGGAAGATGCTTGCAAAACTCAACAGCCCATTGAAAAGCTGAAAATTGGGTTTTCTTCCTGTTCTGTGTCACAGCACCTGCTACCAACAAAGGTTTTCATCAGAGCTGCTGATTTCATAAAAAAACATTTTATATATGTGCCTTAAGTATATTTGACTTGTGTTTTCAGCTTAAGCCAGCAGAGACTGGCTGCTGCCAGTGGATTCTCTGGCTGCCCCATGACCCACGCTAAGGAAGGAGCATCCTGCTGTAGGACCATGAGCAGGGAAGTGTGAGATGTCATGCCTGGTCCTCCTTCCATGACCATCTGCTCTCAGACCTCCAGTCACTCATGGCAGATGCAAGTGCTCGCTGTGCCAATGGCTTTTACTGGCCCAAGATGATCTCTGGCCTCAAAGGCCAGAGATCACAGCTCCCCCAGGAGAGGACAGAAGAGTCCTTTTTGTCCTTCTAGCAAGACCTTTCAGATCCTGGTTGTACCCACAGACCCCCACTCCTGCATCCAGCAGACCCTTGCCCTTCGGTGAAAGGAGCAGAGGACCCCCAGAATCTCCTCAGCACTGTCTGGTCCTGCATCAGAGCCCCAGACCGGGGCTCTCCCCAGGTTCCTGCAGGGCCCCAGACCCAGGGACATCCCCCCGCCACGCGTCAGGGAAGGGAGCAGAGCAGCAGGGGAGCTGCAATACATTACTTGGCATATGGCGCATGCAGCATAGAATAGACCTGGCTTTGATGTGGAAATCCCTTTCTCCATCCTTCAGTCCCTGATTTACGAGCTGAACCACTTCGTCTGGAGTGAGGTCTCCCCTGCAGGGAAGAAAAGCCATCAGCAAGAGGCCAGGCACTTGCCAGGGAGGCAGGCAGGAGCCACAGGTCCAGGCCAGCATGCCCTGGGAGGACAGGCTGCCCCAGGTTCCACTTGCCCAGTGAGACCACCCAGAGCCCGAGAGCACCTTTTACACCCCTGCCATGGCCACATTCACCAGGTATCAGGCACTGAAGCAGCCACAGATGACACTAAGATTTAGAAAGGCCTTGGGGAACTGGGTGCCCATCGTGCCTGAGCAGAGGAACCCCCTCTTTGCCAGAGCATCTCACTAGGGCACACAATTCTCTTCAGCCAGGCAGGGGCAAGCCCAGGGCTCAGCACCCACCACAGCACACTTTGGATGGGCCCCAGAGCCCAGCACTGATTTAATGAGAGGCACATATCACAGAGGGGATGACATGAAAGGAAAGGATCAGACCACCAGCCCCCTCCAACACCACCCACCATCTCTGCCAGCTCAAATTCCCATTTTGTGGTCAGGCAGTCTGTATGTGGACATTTCTTTCCCCCTCACAGGGAAAGGCTTCAGCCAGAAAGTTGAGCACAGCTGTCCTGCACATGCAAAACTTGGTGCCCAGAGCAAAGGACATTAAAACACTGCAGCACACAGAGGTATTTAAGATGAAAAACCTTACTGATGGGAGAGGGAGGTGGAAGCATGCTGGCTCTCACTGCATGGGAGGAGAAAGGAGGTTTGTTATGGCAGCCTTTGAACACACAGTGGCTGACTGGCATGGGGATGCCTTCTCCATGCCCAACCAGCCACCCACCAGCTCCCCAGCACAGCAGGATCACTCACTCAGCTTGTCCCCAGGGGATGGGAGCCACACCAGAGTTGGCCAGGAGGTGAGGGCAGTACCGGACCTCCACGTAGGCGACTCCTTCCTTTGCTTTTGTTTCCACAAACTCGTAGGCAATTCTCTTCACCGCCTCACGGTCACCCCTGCAGGGATGGCAGTGGGTGCTGTCACCCTCAGGGCCCACAGGGGACCTCCAAGGCTGAGGCAAGGGATCCTGCCAAAGGATGAGGGGGAAAAAACAAAAAGCAGGGTACTTACGCAATGGCAGGCATGTAGTAATTAAATTTCTCTAGAAACTTGGGAAGTGTCAGTGGTGTGTCATAGCTGACGTACTTCATGAGCTCCTCAACAGTATTCCCAGGGAGAGGGATGCCTCTTTTCCTGGAAATGAAGTCACGTGTTACTGACAGGGAAGGCTGTCACATTTTTAATCAGCCCATTTTATACACCAGTTGCATCCAAAGCTGGCAGCATCAACCACCATCTCCTCACAGGAAAGATATAGCACACGCTGTCCTTCCAAAATCTCCTCACGGATGGAGCCCTGAATCTCAGCAGAGAGGAAGGCAATCCAAAACACAGGCAAAGCACAAACAAACCGAATACAAGCCCAGGCTGACCCAGCAGGAACACAGCCAGGGCACATTTTAAGCTTAAGAAGGAGTTCATCTAAAGGGGCTCTGGATTATTTCTTGCACCTCCTAGACCTAGCAGCAGAATTGCCATAATTCTTTAGAAAAGTTAATTTCCACTTATGCAGGTTCAAAGGATTGAAAAATCAAGGAGACGCTCCAAGGCCTGGGATCACAGAGGCAGAAGTGTCCTGGCTCGTGGGTCTGGTGCCAGCAGCTCCTGCTTCCTGAGCCCAGCATCCTGGTGGCATCTTCTGTGACAGGAACACCTCCCACACAGGAACACACAGCAACAACTGCTCTCACCACAGGGACAGACATACTAATGCCCACATTAATGCTTCCAAGAGGGAAGAGGCCATCTTTCCCAGGAGCAGCTGGAATACTGAGGGGGTGAAGGTGTCCCTGCTGTGGTGACAGCCGGGATCGAGGGGGCTGCCAGCCAAGGGNCCCTGCACAAGCCAAAACAAATTTGGAATAATAACCAGACACTTGTTTTTAATCCTCTTTTCTGCCACAATGAATTACAGCTGATTGATGGAGGAACTGCTAATAGAGACAAAACATCAGAGACAGCTTTAGTGCTGCGATGCCAGCAACCATCCCAATGAGCCATGCAGGGACACAGTCCAAAGGACCCCTCTCCTGGCCTTGATAAACACTGCTCCTTCCCCACCCAGCCGGGAAGGAAACCAGCCCTCACATGCAATCTGCACAGATTAGGCTGCTGGCGCTCAGCAGGGAACACTCATCGCTGCCAAGGCATCGGTTTTCCTCCCCGCCTTGCCCTTTCCATGCCACTGACACATCAGACTCTGCTCCAGGAATCGACCTGCACCTTCCTCCACCTGCCCTGGGAAAGTTTCCTACAGCAAAGCCATGTCCCTGACCTCTTTCATGTGCTTCTGAAGCAGTGCCTTCATGCAGGCATCAGTGGCAGTGCTTTGGGATGATCCACACTGGAATCATGCCTCTGGATGAGGAGATCTCACCAGATCATGCCAGTGTGGCTTTTGGAGCTGCTGCTGCCCCACCCAACCTTCCTTGTAGGTGAGATCTTTTTTGAAGCAAAGTGGCCAGAGGAGAATATGTTTGTCCTCCCTGCCACCTCGGTGTCCTTCACAGACTCCCTCCAGACACCATGCACACCATCCCACCACAGAAAGGGCACCTCTCCTGGGGACACCTAGTCCCTGTGAGGGGTCTGTCACAGCTCTGAGCCCTTTGACTGAGCAGGAATGATGCAAAGGCTGACCCAGACCTGACAGAATTAGAGACAAAGTTTCTATAAACAGCTGAGTTCAGCAGTGCACTGCCCAAGGGGGCTTCTGCATCCCTGCATCTTGGGGTTATGTGTCCATGGTCAAACACCACCTAGCAAAATTATTTTCAGCTCTTTACCTTTAAAAATAGACCATGAGCAGCTTTCTGTGCCCAGGGTGAGGTTATTAAGGCAGTCAGTCCCCTACAGACTTGTGTACTACCCCACTAGTTTTTTTTGTGTGTGAGTGGAAGTTTTGGAGCCCATGAATTGCACAGCCTTGCTCCACCCCAGGGCTGGCAGCTCAGGGGGATGCCAGGGCTGTTTAAAAATAAGAGGGAACTCAGCACACAGGCAATGAAGGTTTCTGCCCTAAGCAAGGATCCTGGCACAGGATCCCCAGACAGCCAGTGCCTCCTGGGTTTCAGGCTCCTACAATTCTCCTAGGGGACTCCACTGGCATTTTCTGTTTGCAGGCAGAAGGACCCAGCAGAGCCCCAGGGAGCCAGCACCAACTCTTCTGCTCATTTGGACCCGTATTCCAGCCCTGCAGCCCACCAGCAGGAACCCTGCCTGAAAAAAATGGGATGGACAGTGCTGACCCACCCTCCTTTCTCTGACTACACAGCAAAAAGTATGGCCAGGCCCTGCAGAAAAAGCTACTCCAGAAACAGTATTTCCCCTAGGACTGCACTGCTGTGGAATCTGCCAAAACCACTTTCCATCCTCCTCAGAACTGATTTCCTCCCCAAAATACAGAGCTGTGCCTAGGAGCTGTTCCCTGAAACCCTCACCCTTGCCACCTTCTTGATCTGAAGGTATCAGTGACAGCTGGAAGAAACCTTGTTTATTTTGCTTACAACTGTGGAGCCAGGCCCTCGCACAGGTTAATCATTCACCCCCTGCTTCCCACACAACCTACACTGAAGGAAGATGCACGTGGGCTCTGTCAAGGAAACAGCCTCTCTCTAAGGCACTGCCAAGTGCTTCCCTGGGTCAGCCCCACACCAGCGTGACTCCTGGACTGCTGACACCAGGCAGACAGCCTGGCATTCAAATGAACAGGGCAGCAGGGCAGGCAAGGGCACCTAAGCTGGTTTTTCCTCCCAAACCATGGAACAGCACCACCAGCAAGACAACGCTCCCGGCCTGCTGTCACTCCACCTGGTTTGGCGATTAGGAATGTGGAAAAAGAAATGAGAATACAGCACCCCTGCTGTGTCCTGGGTACACTTCAAAGGCAGGCAGCTCTTTATGACACATCTTGGACTTTTCTCACGGTGGCTCCTCTGAGCTTGCCCAGCTCACAAACCCACGATGACATCGGTCACATTCCTGCTACCTGGGAAGCCCCACTGCCTTTTGGGGTGTGCTCAGTGTCCTCACACTGTGCAATCAGCTCTGGGCAGAGACAGAAGCAGCACCAGCCAGGTTTGCTGCCCGCAGGAGCTCCTCTGTCACGGATCTGGAGAAGCAGAAGGGAGGATGCCTTCGAATTGCAGCTCCCAGAGCTTCCTTCCCCCCACAACTCACTTGCCAAAGTACAAGATGGTCTCTGGTCTGATGGCTCCATCCAGGTGGACATGAAGCTCTACCTGCAGTAAGAGAAATGGGTCAGGTACTCTTGAGCTGCAAAAATAATTCAGAGAGAAGAAACTGGTGCTCACATGGGTGTAAATGTAGCCAAATACAAGGACAAAGCCATGACAAGCAGGCGCATAAACATTTTTAAAATACAATCATTCTGAAGTTTATTTTTCAATATCTAAATATTGTCTAAATGTTTTGTTATGGCTGCTACAGCTCACACATTTAATGAATCTTTAGACATTTATCTTGTTACTAGTAATTTTTAGGAACTGTTCTATCCTTATTTAGAGTTCAGGAGGAGTGAAAAAAGCAATCCCCCAAACACCTTCACTTTCCAGCTTGCTTCCTCCTTGAAATCACAGGCAGCCAAACACTAATTAATTTGCTAAGAGTCATTAAACAAAAACTTTGACTTCACTTCCAAGAATCAGCTCCTGATGGGTTGTTAATTACATGGTATTATCAGGGCTTACAGGCTCTCTAATCCTACACAAGGGGTCAGTCCCATGGCACAAAGGTGCTGTAAAAAATAATAATAAAAAGTTGCCCCATAGAGCTAACAAGGGTTCAAAATAAAACACTTAAATTTTTACTCATTAAAAATGGGACAGTAACTCAGGTCTTTTCATTCTGAAGTCCCATTTCCTCATTATTGCTGAAACACTGGATTTTGGAGAAAGAGACACAGAAAAGCAAAAGCAAGTTTTTTCCATTAGCCAGCCGGGGCTTTTGGAGGAACATGACAAATGTGATTTGGAAGTCGAACTGGGAAGGAAAATATTAGCTGTAAAATGTTTCAGCTAGATATCCATCTTTCCAGAACTTTTAAGTAACAGGATAGCCTACAAAATACATATTTGATTTTATTGTATTTTTAAATGAAACTGTAGATTAGAAACTTAATACACAAGGTTCTTTTTAGTTATAACATCATGGACATTTAGTTATAACATCTACGCATTTTCCTGCATAGATGATAGCTGCAGGGTGCCAGGGGTAAGAATGGAGCAGGATTCAGAAGAGGACTGGATGCTTGCATGGATAACTAAACTACCCAGGGTTACTAATTAAAACCCACAAACCCTCTGGCGTCAGGGTATGTATCAAACAATAACTATGAGGAGCTGGGAGAAAATTGAGTCAGTGGTGCCTGCAAGTGTCCAAGAGCAGGTGACGTGAGCTCCTGGCACAGGGCTGGCAGCGCCCATCTCTGGGGCGTGCACTGATGCTCACAAGCTCACTCCCGTCCCCACACACAGCCCTGCTCACCTGCCCTGCAGGCAGAGGCACCTGACCCACTGCCAGGGCTTTCACTGGCCACTTCTGCTGCAAAAGGCAGGGCAGGGACAGTGCTGGGGCTCAGGCCATCTCCACACGATGGCCATGAAGCTGCCACTGAAACACTGGCAGGATGCAGAATACAGGTGGGGCAGGCTCAGGATAAATCAAACTGCTGGTGGCAATCAGCTGGCCCAGGGGTCATGAATATGCCCACAGACACCACTGATAGATTGTAAAAACATATCCCTGCTGCTTCTCCTACACTTAAGATATGATCTGAATCTACAGAGAGGAAGATTTAAAAAGGGCAAAACCTGATCTTTCCCCCCTCCTTGAGTTATGCAATCCTCCTTATGAGGACTAAATGTCCTGCAAAGCAGCAGATAAAATAACAGGATACAAACATGGTCTGCATTGCCAGATGTGGACGCCTGACATGTTTTTCACTCTTGAGCTCCAATTCCTATTTCAAAACCATGCAAGATCCACTCCTTGAGGTATTCAACGGCCCTTATGACTTTCTGATGCAGTTACAGGCTTGAAATTTGCTCACATTGGATTTAAAAACAAAGCAACCTGAACCTATTGACGTCTTCTCCCTCAAACACTTTTCAGGTGTTTCCTGCAAGAACTTCCCAACATGACACTTCCATCAATGAGAAAGCAGATTCCATAATATCCTTCATCTATGCAAGTCATCTCCTCCCGACACTTCTGCAGGCGAGATGCTTGTAAAGCAGCAAGCTCCTTTCCAGTATCAGCAACAGGCTCTTTGTCCCCTGCCAGCCTTTTTTTGGGTCTGGAGGCACTTAAACCAAGTGCTAAGAAACTCTTGTGCTATGCTGTTCAACCCAGGAGGTTTTGGGTTTCCTCAAGACCAGTGCTTCAGAGCAGAGTTTTCTGCAGCTGCGATCTAATCTGTGCTATTTAGATGGCCAAAGGACATCCAAGAGGAGGTGCCTACAGAGCTCCAGATAAGGATGCAATCAGCAGAGGCACAACCCAGCAGCTCATCTGCCCTGGGCACCTTGCTCACAAACCCTGAGGGCCTGCAGGTCCATGGGAGGCTGCTCACTGCAGATTACATTTCAGCTCTCTTCCTGCGTGTTTGTTTCGGGTAAACAAAGCTCAAGTCTTTTCCAGATACAAATGGGTGACACGACCTTGCCTTAAGCCAAGGAAAGTACCCAGATAAGGATGAAAGAGTTCTCTCTGAACTGTGGCTCCAGGGACGATGCCTGAGCAAGCAGAAATTAGGTGAATGCAGGAGCCCAGTGCTTCTTCCAGAGCCCTCTGCTCCTTAGTACACAGCTCCATGTGCATGTGGTCTCCCACCCCAAACCCTCCGACTCATTTGCAGGGAAAGCACGAGCACACATGTTACATTGGGATCTCAACACATGGTGAAGGATCTGAACAGCACCACAGGCTGCACCAGCACTGGACAGGAGCCTTCAAGCATTGCAGGACCACCGATCATAGAATCACAGAAAGGTTTGGGTTGGAAAGGAACTTAAAGGTCATTTAGTTCCAACCCCCCCTGCCGTGGGGAGGGATGCCACCCACTAGACCAGATTGATAACTTCCCTTCTCACAGCCCAGCTGGATGCAGTACCACCTGTTCTGATGAAGAACAAGAAAGCAGGAGAACTCTCCAACGCTTTCCTGAGCAAGGAGCTTTGTTCTTCTCCCAGGTACACTGAGGACCCTCAGGACCAGTTTTGCGCAGGAACCCTTCAGTCCCTCCTGCCTCCCACCAGCGCATCAAAACCGCAGAGTGCAATGCAATAAAACTTCTGGTCTCACTCTAGACTTGTTGAAAGCCAGAGGGATGGGTTCAAAGAGCATTCAAAAGGCTGCAAATTGTGCGTCCTCAGCACAGACAGCCCCCAGCACAGCCATCAGAGCAAAGCCAGCGATTTCCACTTTTATGCAAAAAAAGTTTCAGCTCAACTATGGCACATGACTCAGTGCAGATATCAGCAAGTTGGTTCAGATTTTTAAAAAGGAGAAGTTTTAACGGCTCTGGCATGACTTCTCTGAAAATACTGTAATGTTTTCTTTGAGACGTAATAAGCTTCAAAAATAAATTGAAACACAAAATGAAGGTACTTAAACAAGTATGTTCTATTCCAAGATCAAGTCTGATTATTTTCGTTCTAGTGAAATTAAGGGGAAAAAGTTAACCAAACATTCAAAGTATTTTCATCCACAGTCAACCCAACACAATTTCTCTATTATGGTTTGATCAGTGGACCATGGCAGAGCAGTTACCTGCTCAGCTTGCTCATTATACGGCATAAAAAGAGCCATTCAAGCTAAGGCACTTGAAGGATTTTCTGCATTAGGTGGTTTTAGGGTCTTTTTTAAAATATATACAATGACCAAAGTCAGTCTGCCCCTTTTATAGCGAGGTTTCCAGCAAACGTTAATAGATAATCAGACAGCTGATAAAGTTACATCATTTTAAAACCCATAACAGTGACTTTGCCCAGGATTATTTATCAGCCTCTTAAAAGGGGATAATTTAGGTCCATTCTATTAATCTCAATGGCTGAAAGCCAGGGTAGTTACAGCTGTAATTTGTCAATTATTAGATAAGCATGGCAAATCACTGCAAAAAACAATTAACCATGTTCCCCAAAGACTGGTTTTATGGAAGTGTGCTGTTAGGAACAAAGAGTTCCTCATCCTAAGTTCATCTCAAATGCTCATTTAGAAGCAAGAGGTGAGAGGAGCTCAAGAGAGTTGTGAAGTGGAAGTAGCACATCATTATCCTCAAACCTGAGGGCACCACAAATGCATTTGGGAGATGTAGCTGTCACATGCTTTAAGGGGTGAGCCTTTAAAAGAGAAACATGGGAGACTACAAACCCCACAGTGCTCCACTGCAGGAAATACTTGTGCTTTCTATGCATTTGGACAATGATTCATGGGTTTGTTGGCTGAGGAAGAGGAGGATGCTCTAGCGCTGAGCAGCTTTTAGTACCACCCTCCTGGCACCAACTACTCAACCTCCACTGACCTCAGGATAAGACTCCTGGTGACATTAACAGCTGATGGTGGCTGTGTGTCATCACAGGTGATGATTCCCATAGGGTGGCAGGGCCATGTGCTCACCAACCCACCACAGACCTTGCACCCACACCCGGCTGGAGCAAGGCACTGCTCCAGAGCAATAAACAGAGTCCTGGCACTTTGTGCAGCACCAAGACAACCTCTTATTGCCACCATGTTTGACAAGTGGATCTGGGAAGGTCATCCAAGAGCGTCCCTGTACCCCACTATTAAAGAATTGAGCACACAAGGTACCACTGTGTAAGGCATGGCTTGAGCTCATTGCAGTCTCAGCAGCACCAGGCTCTGACCTATGCCAAGTCAGGGCTCAAGCTGTGCACAAGAAGTGGACAAGCCAAATCCAACATCATCCTCCACACGCCATCGTGCACTTGCAGTCCCCACAACAGTCTGCAGTGCTACAGGGAGTGGGGCAGGGTGTCCACCCAAACCCCCCGGGTACAGCCAGCACAGGCACCTCTGGCAGCACCCAGGCCGGGCCGGCAGCCACTCTTCTCTGAGAGGCTGACACACACAGTGTGCCTCACAGGAGCACCTGCCCCCTGTCACCTGATGATTATTTTGCAAATGAGCTACACCAGCCACTGGAGAGAGTGGGCTTGACCCCAGAAACCCCTATTCCCATTCTGCTCTCCACAACACAGCTCAAGGCACATGGAAGATGCAGGAGAAGACAGCCACGTGTCCTGAAGCCCCCCAAGCTGAGGCTGGCCTACAAGAGGAGGGCAGTGAGCAAGCACACGGTCTCTATTCTGGTTGTGGAACAGAAAGATTGATGGTTGACATCAAAGGAACATCAACCTTCTCTGTTATTTTATGGCCTACGATAAGCTGGGTTCAAAGTTGTCCTCCCACAGCTCCCTGCTCATCACTGCAGTCCCTGGGAGTCAGCGAGTTCCTGAAAAACGCAGAGGCAGCCCCGGCCCCACATTCAGCTGGGGCTGAAGCTGCTCCAGTTACCAGAAACATCTCTAAAACACAAAAATGACCGTTCCCAAAGGCAGAGGATCCAGAGGAATGAATAGGGCTCATTAACTGACTTCAGGCCCATTTTTTTTTCCCCCAAGCCTGACTTAGCAGGTTCACAGGACTGAAAGGGACTGCCTGAGTCAGGAAAACCAGTCTCATAATTGCCAATAGCCAGGCAACACAAGCCTGATCTTAGCAGTCAAACCCTGCAGTTTTTCCTAGGTCTTTTTCTTTGGTATCCCAGTCTCCCACACACTGGAAAAGTGGAAGCACAAATGAAAGAAGAACTTAAGTTGCTTCTCTCGGCCAAACGTTTAAAATCATCGGGGTGAACCAACAGTCTTTTTTTCTTAGTGGAGCTAATGGAAGCACCACCATCTCCCAAAACTGGAGTGGACTTAAATAGGCTTTAACCATTAGCAGTTGCCAGTGCTCCCTGGATTGTGGTATCAAGGTTTACCTGCTATTGCATGATCAGCTTCCTGGAAAGGGAACCACCATGATGGAATGAAACACGAATCAGACCTGTGCACACCACCTTTTCCAAGGATGTGAGACCTTCCTGGTGCAAACTCAGCTGAGAGATAAACAGTCTGGAAGTGGGAGAGGATGCAAACAGCAGCGAAACCCGCCAATCCTTTTGTGTTTCTTGAGATAATCTTCTTCTCTGGAAAAGCCACAAGCAGTTGCCACCACTTATGTTCTCCCAGAGCAGAACCACAACTCTCACATCACTTTTCTTGGTCTCGTCTGCCTTGACTCCTACTTTCCCACAAGAACCCAACCTGGCAGATTTGCTCCCTGTACAGCACCTTACCCAGACCACAGCCTGAGAGCTGAGCCATCCTGCAGCAGAGGCAATGTTCTTCCATCAGATACAGGACTCCTGCTAACCACAACTGTTTCGTCTTCTCCCTCCTCTACTCTACAGTCTGGATAACAAACACATTACCGTATGATCTTACTAGAGATGTAGTATACAGGGCTTGGAGAGACTGACAGACTGGTGCCTGCTGTCAGAGAGTGCTCCAAAGTGGTGTCATGGGTGTATCTGAGGCATAACTGAACTAAACGTGTAAGAGAAAAAAACAACAATGAAACCACAAAAAAAAAAACCAACAAAAAACCCCCAAAAAACTCAAACAAAAAAAAATAACCAAAAGCACCCAAACCCAACAAAATCAACCCCCAAACCAAAATAAAAAACACAAGAGAAAACATCTGTTTTAGCACACTACAATAGTGGTTGGGATGCAGGGCCCTTCAGAGCTTGCTCCTTCCCCAGCCGGGGCACCTGTGCATCCGCAGCCCGGCGGAGCCGTGTCTATCCCGGCCGGACGGTGGGATGAACCCGGACCCGCATCGCTGCTGCGGCGGCGGCACGTGCGGGACGCCGGACCCCGGGGCCAGCCGTGCCCGTCCCTGCGGGGAGCACGGGG